>JAHLJT010002406.1:35023614-35310340 GCA_031308135.1 Acheta domesticus
ACCAAGATAATCTCCAACGGTGTGAACCGTTGGAAAAGCATAGCATGTGTACACCAGTCAAAGAGGGCGATGAGATGACGCGTGGTGATGCGCGACACCGCCGCCTGGTGCGGTGTCAAGGAGCGCTCCACACAGGTCTCGAGGCGCGGGCACCCCATTTCTCCAAGTCGATGAAGATGCACGCCTGCGGCGCAAACGGCCGCAGCCAGCCGACCTTCTGCAAGCCCTTCACGCAGATGAAGGCCCCGCGCAGAGCGTCCGTGAGCGTGACGCGAAGGTGCTCGTAGGGGATGGGGTCGACCTCATCGCCATACGCCGTGAAGGGCTCCGTTGTCGTGCTGATCCAAGGTGAGACCGCTCGTGGCTCCTGAAAGATGTACGTGGCGACGGGCAGGGTGGGCGACGGGTCGGCGGAGAGCGGCACGACGCCCACCTCTTTAAAGGTGAACGTCTTCTTCCCTGTCTGCACACCCTGGACGTCCACGAGCAGCGTGCTGCGCAAGACGCAACGCGCAAGTTCCACATGACTGGCGTGGGACATACCGTATCGCGTGCAGCGCAGCGTTGTGGTGGACGTGTGCGGTGCAGACGTCGGAGAGACAGTGCGGTGAGGAGTCACTGAGGGAGGGACTTATAATACAAGCGGTGGTGGGAGGACACCACGTGACGGGAGAGGCAGAGGAGGGGCAGGTACGTGCAGCGTGAGCCTGACGCGACGTGCGGTCAACATGACGGCGTGTGGCTAAGTGTACATGTCTTGGCGGGAATCCAGGAGTTGTGCCGCGCGTCAAAGCGAGCCATTTCACGAAGCGCAAAGGACCCTTTTTGCGCAAGACGCGCTCCACCAAATAGTCCTGTGGGAATCGGGTCCGTTGTAACTCTTCGAGATAGAATCTACCGGCCACCAGCTGGCCGGAGGCGTCGGTCAGCGTGTAGGTGACAGGGTTGGAGAGGTGGACGCGGTCGACCGTAAAGATTTCGGTACTCCAGGAGGGTGTGTAGCCTTTCGCGAAAACCGTCTTGTGTTTACTTACACGTACGCGATCGCCCACGCGCAGGCGCCGCCACCGTGGATCGCTACGCTTGACCGCCGCGTAGACACTGTGCATGAGATCATCGTTCGTGACCGTCTTTGGCGCCACGCCGATCGAGCGATGGATACGGCTGTTGTAGTCCGCGAGGAGTCCGGGCAGCATGTCGAGCCATTTGTACGAGCCCTGTGCGGAAAACCGCTGCCACATCCTGCCTTTGAGCGTGCGATTGAAGCGTTCGACGACAGCTGCCTTCATCGCGGAGTACGTGGAATAGTGACGTATCCCGCGGTTTTTCATGAGACGGGTGAAGGATGCGTTGAAAAACTCCTTGCCGTCGTCGGTGTGGAGGAGCGCCGGACAGCGCCCGGAGCGTGAGAGGACGCGCGCGAAGGCTTGCGTCACGAGCTCGCCTGTTTTTGCGTGCAACGGGCTCCGCCCACGCGAACTTGGAGTAGACATCGATCACAGTGAGAATGTAACGTTTGTTCCGGTTGAAGCGCGCGTACGCCAGCATGTCCACGAGATCCGCTTGCCATAGATCGTCCAGGCCGCGCGTGAGCACCCTGCGACGACGGTAGCGTTTCCGAGCGGGCGCATGGAGTTCCCGTGCGATACCGGCACGCACGTGGCTGACCGACGCGCCACGCACCATGCTTAACGCAGAATGCCTGCAGCGCGCAGCTCCTGTTCTATTTGATAAATATCACCGTCGTGCGCGTCGTGGCCGGCCGCACGTGACGCGTGGAGCACCCGCAGGCGTCGGACGAGCGTGTTGGGATCACGCCAGTACGTGACGGACGGTCGTGAGCCGAAACGCAAGCCGCGACCTGTGTGTTGGCGACGAAAGATCAAGGGGGCGATGTAGTCACGGAACTTGACAGTGTTACGTCCACGCAAAGCTTGTCGCCCTTGAAACTGTGTGCGAAGGACGTTGCTGTCTTCCAAAATGGCTTTGTACGCCCGTCTGTCTTCTGTGCTAATCGACGTCACGCGGGGTCGCTTCTCAAAGAGGAGCTCCAGTAAACCCTCTGTGGCAGGGTAGACGCGGTTCGCCACCGTGAGCGTGTCGTGATCGAGGTGAATGGGGATGTTACCGATATAGAGCTGAGGATGCGGATCACCGTGCTGGTACACAAAACGTGGACCGAACCACGGGTCGGTCAAATGGGAGACCATACGACTCAAGTAGGTGCGGTAGAGAGCGTCATCGCGAATGGGCCGCCGCTGCAGGTACCGTGTGGCGTCGCCCACGACGTGACCGTCATCGTCGCCGTCGCTGTCGCCGAAGACCTCTTCGGGCCTGCGGTGAGCGAGGTCGGTGAGAGAAAGGACGGACCGGGCACGGGCCGCTGCGGCGTGGAGGTGGACACGGGGTCGTGCGCGGCGAAGTGTGGCGTGTCCAAGCCGACTTCGTCGCCGGCGAGGAAGGCGTCGACAAGAGGACGCTCACGCGTAGCGGATGCATCACCAAAGGTCGTGGCATCACCGTCGGACGGGAACGGTGCATCATTGGTGTGAGTGAGGACTTGTTTCAGAGGCTCCTTCACGTAGATGTCGAGCAGGCGTTCCCGTTCGACCTCGCCTCGGCGTAGAGCGTTAACCTTGTCGCGAATAGCACGACGCGCGTTCTCGATTTCGACACCAAGACGCTCGGCTCGGGGAAGCGAAGTCGTCGCGTCCTCGTCGGGCACGGCATGGATGGGCGGACGACGGCGGGGGGCGCGATGCAAGGTAGTCATCGCAGCGCGACGCACCTTCTTGCGAATGGCTTCCCGGGTGCGGAGAGCAGCACGAAGGAGTGTCGGTGTGGCGTGCTGACCGCCGATCTTGCTTTTGAGGGACATGACGGTACCCACCCCGAGGGCCGCCGCACGTTCCCCGAGAGTGGCGTCACGCGCTCGCACGCGGTCAAACGCTCGATCGGCGAGCACCCGATCCGCCGCTTGACGCGCGGGCGTGTCTTTGTTGTTGTGATAGGCGATATCGTGGTCGCGACAGGCAGCGTCTAAAGGGTTGACACCCTGGTCCCCGCGCGCCAGACGTGTTTGCAAGCGGGTGCCGGGCCCGCAGAACTGGTAGCCCGGGATGTGAAGTTCGAAGGGAAGCGCATCGATGGCCCGATTCAAGAGGTTGCCCAGTAGCCCACGAGCGTGGGGTTGTTTGCGTCGCGGAGGCATCGTTGCGGGGCAACTGACGCAAAACGCGGACACCGAGGTGTATTTACGTGTTATACGGGGGAGGCGACGAAAAACCGATCAAACCCGGCGCGGTAGCGACCCTTGTCGACGGGGCGTGTCTTGTCAATGACGAGAAAGGAAAACGGTTCACGCCACACCTCTTCACACATCACTTTGAAAGCGGCGAAGGAGGGGAAATCCGTGCCGACGTGTTCCCTGTAAATGTGATCCAAATTGGTGTCGTCTTGACGAAAGGCGATGATGAGATTAGCGTTGTCTCGCACGAGTTGTTTAGGGACCTTCGTGTACGTCTGACAGAGGTAGAGCACGTCGTGATGTTTGTGGCGACCCGCGGCGAAGTAGGTTCTGATGCAATCCTGTCGTTCGGTGGCGACATCATCGAAAACAAAGACGCTGTTCGGTTTCGCCTCCTCCGGGGAGACGACACTGTCGTGGTCGGTGTACACGTGCAACGAGACACCCGCGCCCCCACCCTCGCATACAGCGCGCAAAAACGTGTAGAGTGGTTGATCGACGGTTTTCGCGTACAGATAGATGTGCTCGAACTTGAGTCCGTTCGGCATGGTGAGGAGCGTGAACGTCGTTAACGTTTTCCCGCAACCCGAAGGGCCGATGAGGAGTGCGCGTACGCTGTCCGGCAACAGAGGACCGTGGCGCCCTTCCACGTCGGGCGGTTTCTCGCCTAACACGGGCATCACGTTACGCACGGGCAGCGACACCGGTTGCGGCAGAAAGACCATGATGCGTGCGCGTAGGGTCGTCGTCGTCGCGGACTGCCTGCGCCTCCCGTGGGGACCACGCATGTATATATATATAAGCAGTGTCATTCCGTCACGTTGCACCCATAATGGATACGTTCGGACGGGCGCAACGTGTCGTACGCAGGAGACGAGAGGGGGAAGGCGGGGCGCCGGAGGCCTACGTGAATAAGAGGACCGCCGACGCGCTGCAAGAGTGCAAAGCACATACGGCGAAAACCGCCCTCTCCCTCAACGGAAACGTGTTCGACGCGAAGAAAAAACGGATCACGAATGTCGGCGCCATTGTGAACACGACGGACGCGTGCTCGCTCTATTCCCTCACGACCCGCGTGCCCATGTTCAAACGAGACAATAAAATACTCATCGTGGACATGAAAGGGGCGCGCGTGCTCACGGTGGCGTTGCCCCAGGGTCCGCAAGACGCTGTGAACAAAGCCTACGCGGACAACGTGGTACCGATGGACTACAAAAAGGCGGGCGTGTTGGGCGTGCGAAAGCGACGCCTCGTCGACCTGGCGACCCCGCAAGAGCCACAAGACGCGTGCACGAAAGCGTACGTCGACAGCATGATGACGGAGCACAGCCCCATTGACGTGACACAGACGAACGTGATGAAGATGGGGAAGAGGCGACTCGCGGAGGTGTTGCCGCCGGAGGAGGAGGACGATGCGTGTACGAGGAAGTATGTAGAAGACCATTTCATGAAGAAGAACATGATGTCGGTAGACGAAAAGCATCATCCAGACGCCGTGCAAGTGTACAACCGACGTCTCATGAATGTGGCACAACCGACCGATTCGCAAGATGCAGTGACCCTGTCGTACATGCAACAGGCCCTCGTCACCGCGCTCAGTGCGTTGACGCCGGTCTCCCTCCTCACCATCGAAAGCCTGTACCCGCACCCACCCCTTAACCCATCCCTGCCGGGAAAGTGGTACATGTTGCCGACGGGTCGTACCAAGTTTGTGATACCGTGCGACGGCACGCTTGCACTGCGCAACGCTGCACCCCTACTCATGTTGCTGGCGGTGTACGTGGACGACTACAACAAGCTCCCCCCGCCGTTGAAACTCACGATGAACACACCCTTCCGGGTGAAGAAGGGACAGACGCTCGCCTTTCGTCTTCTGCAGGAGTCGCCCCAGCACATATGGACGATTACCATTTGTACCTTCTCTTCGAGTATCGTATGGCGCTTCCGCTCACGTCACCGTTGGACACACGTGCGTTGTAGGATGTGTTGGTATAAAGGTTGGACCGTGACGGGTGGAGTGGTCAGTCGCGAGGGAGGCGCACACGTGTGAAGGAGGAAGGAGTGTGAGTCAATAGAGAAAGAGAGAGAGAGAGAGAGAGCGCGTCCCATGCGGAACCGCCCCACGATGACGAGTGAACCATCGAGCACTGGTGCCGGTGGAGGAGGAGGAGGCCGGAAACGCAAGAGCAAGAGTCGTCAGAGACGAGGACGTGTGCTTCCCATCGCAAAACGAGGAGGGTTTCTCCCGCTGTTGGCCGCCCTAGGCGCGATCGGCTCGCTCGCGGGCGGCGCGTCGGCCATTGCGAATGCCGTCAACAACGCAAAGCACGCGAAAAAGGTGTTGGAAGAGGCGATACGACACAACAAAGTGATGGAGGGCAAAGGGCTCCGTCCGCGTCGACGCGCCCACACAACAGGAGAGAAGAAGAATAAATAAAAAAAAAAACAATCTGCGCTGAAGGTGACTGAACGTGTTCCGGAGCGTGTCCTCACGCATCGTGAAGTGACGCACTACGCAAAAGCATGTGGTCTCCCGTATTTCCGAGGCGTGTTTATGCGCGAACAGCTGCCGGCGCGACCGCGACGACGCGAGTCCGGCGTCATCAATCTGGATGATGTGCGTGGGGAAGGGACGCATTACGTGGCCTACGTCAAAAGAGGAACACATGTGCGCTACTTTGACTCCTTCGGACTCCCACCGCCGAGGGCGTTCGTACGCTACGTCGGACCCGACGTGACGATGCGTTACAACATGAACCGTGTGCAGGCGTTTGACAGCGAGAATTGCGGACGGCTGTGTTTGCAGTTTATATATGAGACGTCACGAGAACTGGACAAGGCCCACTCCTAGTATGACGACGCTCACGTTGACACTGGTAGGGGAGGGATCGGCGTTGACGGTGCGGTACGCGCCGCCGCTCGACTTCGGAAACGTGCCCCACGAAATGGCGCTCACTGCGCTTCGGACGGTCAACAACGTGGAGAACGTGCGACAGGGTTGCAACACCTTGACGTTCTCCGCCACGGGAGAGCAGGCGGGGAGGACCCGCGTGACCCTCCCCACGGGCACGTACACCTTGGACGACATCGAAGCGTTCGTCCAGTCGGCCTTGCGTGCAAGCGTCCTAGGCGCAAGTCACGTGTTTCATTTGCGAGGCAACATCAACACACAACGCTGCACAGTGGAAACGTCATTGTACCTGCATTTCGACGAAGCCGATTCGATCGGTGCTTTGCTTGGGTTTCCGAAAACGATTCTACCACCGACCAGCGGCACGACCAGCCCGAAAACCGACGATGAGAAGACAGGAAAGGCGGTAGACGTCGACAACGGGACAGCACCGGCGCGCGCAACGCTGATCGACGATTTCGAGTGGTCATAGAATGTAATGTCGTAGAGAGCGGCTA
Organism: Acheta domesticus; assembly: GCA_031308135.1. NCBI lineage: Eukaryota > Metazoa > Arthropoda > Insecta > Orthoptera > Gryllidae > Acheta > Acheta domesticus. Next base: position 35,030,270 of record JAHLJT010002406.1, read on the forward strand.
TATAAACCACAAACCCTCGCACGTGCTTCATCACTTCCACATCGTCGACCCTCCGGGCCACGTGGTCACGGAAACACCCGTCCGTCCCGTCTTCCATCGCGTGACGCGGACGCGCATCGAGGAGCTGACGCTGCGTTTGGTCAACGCCCGAGGAGAACCTATCCGCTGTCCGAAGGACAGTCCTCTTCGCTGCACACTCCTTGTGCGGGCCGTGCGTGGGGGTTGATCAGCGTATCAGCATGCGAGCTCGCTTGCCGCCGCGCCACAGAGTACCGTGTCCCCCGATAGCGCTCACGTCGGTGAGTCGACGTGTCCTGCGAGAGCTCGGTTACGTGTTGAGAGCGGATCAACAACACCAACAACAGCGGACACGCCGTGACGGACGGCCACGGCACACGCGCGCGCCACGACGAACACGTACGCGCATCGGCAGACACACACGCGTGTAGTCTGTCATGTATAGTACGTCACTCGTCCATCGTTTCACCATCCCTCCTCCTCCTCCTCCTCCTCCTACTCGATGCCTGTCGCGACCTGAACGATAGCAGCCCGGTCAACATGGAGAAATGCCGCGTCATGGTCGGCGCGACGATACGCCTTCATGTATAAGACGTGCTCGTGCGCCGCCGCGTCACAGTGTGCCGTGACTCGCGATAGCGCTCACATCACCGAGGCACCCCCCCACCCTCCTTCCTTTCCACCAGCAGCAGCAGCAGCAGCGGACAATTCATCATGCCGTCCGTCAACGTAGAAAACGTGCTCAACGTCGACTTGCTCGAACAACAAGGTGCCATCATCGGTAGTGAAATACACGTCTATAGACCTTTCAACGACGCCTTCGACCACAATGACAAGTTACGTATCCCTATACAAGACAATGATGGCTACACGGTGCCCGGCGATAGCGTGCTCGTGATCGAGGGCAAAGCCGTGAAGACCGCGAACACCGCTCAGGCGACGCCGTGCAAATGGGTGACCAACGCCTTCGCGCATCTGTTGGCCGACGCACGCTATGAACTGAACAACATCGAAGTGGACAGAGTTCGCTGTCCCGGTATCACCAGCACCCTCAAGGGTCTCGTGTCGTTTCCGCGGAGGAAACGTGAAACGCTGGCGTACGCGGGATGGCCCCGCACCAGCGACGAATCAACCCTCTCGCATCTCAGCAACGCGACCACAGGGGCTTTCTCTGTGCGTATACCGTTGCGATGCCTGCTCGGTGTGATGGAAGACCATCGACACATCGTGACGGGTGTGAAACAGGAATTGGTGCTCACACGTGGCAGTCACGATCACGACGCCCTTATCACAACCGAAGCAGTGGGGTCGGAGACGCCGTCCACGGTTGTCTTGACGAAGCTCGAATGGCACATGCCTCGTATTCGCGTAAAGGCGGAAAACCACATCCGCATCTAGAACCTCATCCTCAAACAAGTTGCCTTGCCGATGGAATTTATGGCGTGGGATCTGCACATCTTCCCGAATGTCCCGAGCACCCAAGGTTGGGTATGGCCGGTGAAGACGTCGTCGGCCGTGGAATGTCCTCTGTACGTGATTGTTGCTTTCCAAACAGATCGCAACAATAAACTCCGAGCGAACGCGTCTGCTTACGACCACTTGAGCGTGACGAACGTGAAGGTGGTCATTAACGAGAAGGAGTACCCGTATCACGACCTCGATGTCGATATGGCTGCAGGACGACTCGGTGAATGCTTCGCCCTGTTCCGGGCGTTTCACGGGAGCTACTACAAAGCAGTGGAATCGGCCTCGGCAGTGACACGCACCGACTACAAGGACAAGTATCCACTCTTCGTGTTCGATTGCACAAAGCACGAGTTACCAACACTAGGCAAAGCGGTGGACACCCGCATTCATATTGGCACAAAGACCAACATTCCTGCCAACACGACTGCGTACGCGCTCATTTTGCACAAACGCACCTTTGAGTACATCCCCGTGAACGGCACGGTGCGAAAGGTGCCCGTCTAAGACCTACGCGAGAAAGAGGACGAGAAGACTCGCGCCCGTAGAAGCATGTGTGTGTGTGTGTGTGTGATACGATATGAAACATCGCACTGTCTATTGTAAAAACGACCCTCACGAACGTCAATAAAGATTGTTGTCTGTGTGAATCAAACCGGTGTTGTTGTTGTTGTTTCTTTTTTCCTCCCTGTGTTTTTTTTTCTTTGGTGTGTGGATATTGTCATTCGTTTTGAATGTGGGGTTGGGGCATGACACATGTTGACAATGGGTTTCACAGTCTCTCTCTCTCACTCTCTCTCTCTCCACTGCACCTACACACACACACACACACTTACATTTCTCTCCATTACGGCGATTGGGGTGGCGCGAACCTGCCGCTCACGGGGTCCCCGCTCTCGGAGCCAATGGGGAAGGTCGTGGTGGTGGTGGTGGTAGTGGTTGTGGTGGTCCCTTCCTCACCGGCGTCCTGTGTGGAGGAACGTTCTGTGACGGGCATGGTCACGTGACGTGGCTGGGGTTGACCTCTCCATCTGACACACACACAACCACATACACCCTGATGGACGTGTGGGTAGACGCACGAGCACATAAAAAACAAAAAAAAAAGACCACAGGGCACGTCATCACGCGTCAACACTTACCGGCAGCCAACGCTACACGAAGGAGAAAGCGGCATCTGACCCGTCCGTTCGCGTTTGCATTCCACGCAGTGGCGGATGAGCGGTGGGTATCCCGTGATGCGACAGTAGCAGCACGGGAGGTGACGGAAACACCGCCGACACGCCTTGATCAAGGGGTCCTGTTGCATGGCGGCAGGCAAGGTGTCGAACACAAAGTCGACCTCCAACGCCATCACCGTCATTAAAATGTACTTCGGAATGCGTGCGAGTTGATTCGCCGTCATGCCGAAAAGGGTGCGGTGATGGTGCCACCACCACAGCAGAAAGCCGTCCTCTGTGTGTTGTTGACCTACGACATGCAAGCCAGGGGTGACGCACACACACACACACACACGATGTAGACAAAGGCGTACACATACCACTGAGGGAAGTCGCACTCCCGACGGGCGAACATGCCGGACAATCCCGGACGAAGGGCGGAGGACCTTCCGCAACGTCATTGGCCCGGCGGTACAGTGCTTCGGGGCAATGACGCGGACAGCACAGGCACAGCCACTGCTGGGACGCGACGGGGCGTGGGTGCCCGGGGCAATAGAGACAGCCTTGCACGGCGGGATCCTGCCGCAGGTGCTCTGGGAGGCGTGGAAACACCCAGAACACGTCCGCGGCGGCCACGGTTATCAATAAACTCTTTGGAAATAGTCGCAGCTGCTGGGCCGAGAACGAGGTAATCGTTCGATGGTCGTCCGACCACCACTGCAGGACGAGGTTGTCCGTCGCTCTCGCGTTGACGTGCGTCATGGTGCAGACATAGATGGTGCAGGGGATGATGCCACACGATCCTGTTGACGTTGTTCTAATAGATAGTGACCGTACGGCAGCGATGTCAACGGATCGCACCAAGGCCGTTTGTCGTCCACGCAGCACAAAGTGCGTTTGTGCTGCGCTTCAGAATACACAACGTGCCCGCGTGAGCGTAGTGTGTGTTGAACGGCGGAACGAGGCAGAGCAGTCTCGTCGGTTATAAACCTCTTGTAGTCCTCCAGAGTATACGCACGCACGACACACCGCTGTACACCTTTCGCTTTGTTTTTATCACGTTGTGAGACTGTGCGGAACGTGTACATTTTGGGGCGCAGACCGACGTATTCTACAATGTAATCGAGACACGTTTCGTCTTTCATCACGCCGGGCGTCAACTTGTTGCCCGGACGTATACCGTGGACGTTGTCAGCGGGGAAGTTGGAGGTGTCAAAGTAGTCGGACTGTTCGCGCATGACGTCGTACACGTTGCTGCTCGTGCAATAGAGGAAGCTATCGGTGTCCGTGTAGCAGAGCGCTAAGGTGTTAAAATGCTGCCGCGCAAAACCGTAGTGGAAGCGATACATGGTCTCTTTGGAATGCTCCAAAATGGTAAAGCCAAGATATACGGGTTTGTTCATGGTAACCGATGTCTTTTGCAGTTCGAGAATCATCAGATGCATTCCGATAGGCGTACTGTTCACAAACGCGGGATGCGCTATCCATTTGCGTGCTCCGGTCCGACCTGTCCACCCCTTTGTCAACACGAATCGCCGATACTGCCGAACGTTTTCGAGAGATTTGCCATAGATGGACACGTTCATGAGTTTGTAGAGATCCCTTTCGAATCGAGATGACGCGGCCTGGCGCAGACGCGTGTTCAACGCCATGTACTCGGCAAGCCAGGGACGTTGCGCAAAGGTGAGAATGCGATGGACACGTTCGAGGACCACTCCGTACTGCATCGCCTGAGCGAGGTTCCGAATGTGTATCACATAGCGCGTCTTCGGTAGCAGCGTGGTGAGCAGTTTCATCTGCTTGCTGCCCGGAGGGCACATGGTGACGGGACAGAACGGTAGATCCGCGAGCGCGTCGTGGATGTGTGGCGGGTACGCCAGGTCGACTTCGAGCACGTGTCGTCGCCGCGGCGGCAGCCGCGTGTATATCAAAGACCGTACGCTCCGTGTCGGTGAGCCACCGAAACTCGCCGACCGGAAGCGGTTGCATCATCGAATGACCGTACAAATTATTTTTGTCATAGAGCACGAGGTAGCTGTGTTCACGTTCGGGTTGATAGTCCTCTCCGAGACCCGGATGGTTGGCGCGAGCGTGGCGACGATTGAGTTGCACAAGCCCCCCGCGAATACCGCGTTCGAAAAACAGAAGCATATCAGGATCGGTGAGGAGTTGCAAGGTCTGTTGCGTGTGTTTCAACATGGCGTCGAAACTAAATCCGGGAATGGTGAAGTAATGGAAGGGATCGAGACCGTAGTCGTGCAAACTGGTGTGCCGGAACTTTTCACCGATATCCGCTAAGAGCAGCACGTCAACCTTGAGATAATGCATTGCGTACTCTCTGATGTTACGACATCGAAATACTTGCCACACGCGACGCGCGTGTTCGTAGTCCTCGCGTGAGATGTTGGAGTGTGTCAGCGTATTGGCGAACAGCTCGTGCGCTGGCAATTCGGTTTCGTCTAACCTGTCGACGCTATCAATGTAGTCATACGGAAAGACGCCCTTCCGTCGGCACAGTGCAAACTCGACGGGGTCGGGGAAGTAGTGACGTACGCAGTGCATGTCATCGTCCGGTACATTGGCACTCAAGGTGTCGAGGGAGCCGGCGAGAAATTTGTAAGAATCGAGAAAGCGCACCTCGACACCCTGCGTTCGATACATAAAGGTAATAAAACGTTCGGCATTCTGCGCGATAATCTGAATCTTCTTCGAATGATGTGTTGCGAGGGCGTGGACGATAAAATGTTAATCGTAGGCAGCGCCATTGTGTATGACTATTGGGAGTCGTTTGGGTAAGCGGTACAGCACATTGCATTGCTGATGCGCAGCGCCCCGAAATCGCCCCGACAGATGACAATGATCGCGTACCCTGTCGTTCCCGAGTGGTTTGCCGCAAATGTGACAGGTGACTGCAGAGAGAAAGCATCGCTCATCCTCGTCACGCATGTGGAGCGCGTGGGGATGTTTGAGGAGCGTCGCGTATTCCGCGGCGAGTGCATCGCATTGTTGCAAGAACCAGGCGGCCGGCGTTTCGCCGCAGTACCACAGGAAGCGCGAACGCGACGGATCGAAATCGCAGGCCACGTACAATCCGATCGCGTAGGTTTCATGGCGCTGGTAGGCCTGCGTCCACGGGGCGTGCGGATCGGGCTGTGTCGAGGCGATAGGCAGGAGGATCGATTCAAAGTCCGCATACACGACAAACGGGCATTTGCTCTGTTTATGGATGTTTTCAAATTTTAACTTGTCACGGGGCGGGGCGGGCATAAGCAGGCGCACGGGTGTTGAGGAGCGACAATCCTCTTCGTGTGTCGCCAAACGCGCCGGCGACTCAAAATGGAGCAAGCAGCGATCACAAATGTACACAGTGTGCTTTCGTCGTATTTGCGAGGACAGCAACCGACCTAAACTCTTAATCCACACGTAATGTGTCCTCACGTGTGCTTCTCCCTGCTCCTCCTCCTCCTCCTCCTCCACCTCCTGTTCGCCCCCCTCCCCTGTGAGAAGCAGCAGATTGACATGTTGCGCCTTTTTGTCGCGGGTGTAGTACAACGGACCCACCACGTGCCATTCCCGGGGGTTGTCAGGCTTGCGTTCGAGACCGTACACGTTGACCGACAGCGTAGGATTCTGTTTTTCGAATAGACGTAAGTGGGTGAGCGAGACCGGGAAGGCAATGCCGGACAGGTTCAGCGTCCTTCGCAACTCCTCGAAGATGGCCCTGTAGGTGTTCGGGCGATTCTTCCGTTCGCCGAACGGAAGACTGCCGTGGCGCGTGACGTAGAGAGCACTAGCGAGAGACCAGAGAAAGCAAAACGAATCGTCATTTTGGATGTTGACCACGGCATGTTTCAATGCAATGTTTCTAGGACATGGCAAATAGGACGAACCGGATGCATGGATAGGATCGAACGTGTGCAGCGTCACGTGCAGCGCGTGGAGTGCGTGCAGGGCTTTGCCGGACTCGCGTTCGTGGAATTCGTCAAACCGCGCGTTCAACACATCCCGAATGTGTTCGAAGTACCATTCCCCGATGTTGGGACCTATAATGTCCGCACGCGTGAGCAGTGCAGCGTGTGGCAGAGATAAATAAATAGTTTGTAGAATCGGCTCTACCGTGTGCGTTTCCGGGTTGCGTTTATCCAACAAAAGTCACATTGCAGGGACACACACACTTTGTACGCCACTGGACCGTCTACTTGTGAAAGATGGGTGAGCACGGTTTGAGCAAAAGGTACATAGCACGCGTTTAGAAATGCGAGCGGTTCTCGAAACCCCGCAGTATTGGCAATCACACCACGGTGTACGTGACCACCGAAATGACTCATCACGTCTGTCCATTGCAAGGGCGAGCGGATGACACCTGTACGACAAAAGAACAACGCCACATTCAGAAACAAACAAACAAAAGCGTTCCATGCATTTGCACACACACACACACACAGCACTCACCGGCCATGTTGAGCGGGCTGGAACAACTCCCAGACTACGCCACGTCACAGCGACCACGTCCTGATAAGGCAGAGAGTGCGCTCACACACGCACACACACACACACACACACACACACACACGCCGACAGGGTGCGTGGACTACTCCATCGGCATATCATCATCAACCTCCTCCACAAAGAGATCATGGTATCGGCTGAGCAGGTGGTGTGGTGACACACGGCGAAGGTCCCGGGTGTAGGGGTCGGCGCCGGCCCCGATCAACATCAGCGCCACGAGCAGGTGTCCGTTCTCCGCAGCATGGTGGAGAGGGGTGCGACCCAGGGTGTCCCTGACGTCGAGTCCGTCACGACACATGCCGCAGGCGATGGCTACAGGCAGCACCTCCCCGCGTCGTGCGGCATCGTGCAAGAAGGTCAGGCCCGTGCCCACGTTGAACTGGAAGAGGTGGTGCAGATCGAAAGGCATGATACCACGTCGACGAACGACTAGTGCGGTCTCTCCTCCTCCTCCTTCTCCTCCTCCTCCCCCTCCCTCGCACGCGCACTCGCTTCGCTAGTGTCTTCGTCCGAGGATGGCGTCGCTGTCCATCCGGGCGAGCGACGGTCACTCTGTGCAAGATTCAACGCTCTGTCCACCCGTTCGTAGACACGATGGCGATACCGTTCTGGAAACGACACCATGCGTTGGTGCATCAACGTTTGGTACACGCTATCACCACACGTGGAGAACACACACGCAAGCAGAAGCAAGCGCTTGCCGTAAAACGGGTTTGACGGGTGCAGGTGGTCTAACACTTTACTGACGACATGAGAGAGGACGGCCAAGTCTGTCTCCAAGCTGGACTGTCCGTACACCCACGGAAACACAGTGTCATCCCGCGGAAAGATATGCCTGATGCGGTATCGTCTCTCCGTCAGGACAAAGGAAAGTTCTTTCAGGACCGCAACTGGATCCTCGCATGCACGCACACGTTGCTCAAAATACGCCTCCAGTGTCGTCTTGAAGACGATCGCAGCACGGGTAGACGTGTCGATACGTGATGACGTTTGCCGGTGCGTCAGAAAGTCCACAACGTTCCTCTTTTGTGGCCTGCGCGGCACGCACTGTCCTGCCCCCCACCTCGATGACGCGTACCGTGTAAGCAGGATCGGCCATGCAAATTCGAGGTGGCGTATCGCAATGTACTTCTGTATCACCACGGTCTTCTCCTCCTCCTCCTTCTCGTCCTTCTCCATCTGCACACACCTACACCCCCTCGTCACTGACACTGTCTTCACCCAAACTCACGAAATCGTTTTCATCGCCGCTCCCTTCACCCTCTCCCACTGCTTCTACACTGCTTTCCCCACACGCGCTCGTACGCAGCACACGTGACGTATCTTCTTCTTCTTCTTCCCACACCTCCAAGGTCCTCTCGTTTGACGGGGTCTCGGTAGACGACAAGGACGACGATGAAGAGGATGGGCCGAGTACCTCGTGTGCGAAAAGCGAATCCTCTGAAGACACTAGCGAGGAGGGAGACGAGGAGCCGGACGAGGAACTGGAGACGGGGTGGTTACTCGGCACCGCGATGCGGAAGATACGTGCCAGCACGTGCGCTACACATGCATTACGAAAGGTATGAAGGTCCATACGAAACAGCTCGGTCAGCAGTTCCACTCGCGTGAATCGACTATAGGTCGGAAGGATCTGACGCGCGAGATCGATACACGTTCTCATGAAAGGGAGATCGTCCGTCACGACGGCCCCACCGAACAACCACGGGAACACCGTTTCGTCTCGCTGTTGCAGATGCCTCACGCGAGCTCGCCTGTCCATGAGGATCACTAATAGTTCACGTAAGGGGGTGAGGTCCTCGTCCGCGCGGAGTCGCACACGTACGTACTCGAGTAAATATCGACGAAAGACGTGCGTGGCGAAAGCATGCCTATTGATGCGCGCGTGGGTGTCCCGTTGTGACAGCACGTGCACGATGCTAAAGCGTTGCCGTCGCCGCCGGAGGTCCAACGCCTGTCGCGCACCCCACCCTGTGTGGTCTTGTGCGGGCGGGAGCAGCGGCCACGCCACCTCCACGTCACGCAGTGCAAGGAACCGTTGCACGAACTCCTCTTCCCCTTCCATGCAACACACACACACGTAGCGCTAGGGGTTCAATTTAACCACTATCAACTTCAGCGCCCACGAGCAGGTGACCGTTCTCCACAGCATGGTGAAGAGGGGTGCGAGCGAGGGTGTCCCTGTCGTCGGTCCGTCACGGTACATGCCGCAGGCGCTGGCGAAAGGCGGCACCTCATCGCGACGTGTGGCAGCGTGCAAGACGGGTCAGTCCCCTGTGTCCACGTTGAACTGAAAGAGGTGGTTTAGATTGAAAAGGGTTGCTGACTGGTGTGTGTGTGTGTGTGTGTGTGGGTGTGTCTCCCTCCCTCTGTCTCCTCCACCACCCTTCCACTGCTACACACACACACACACCTTCACGCTGCGCGTGGCACCGTGGGACAGTCACGTCTACCGTCTCCGCCTCTATCCACTCTCTCTCGCGCACTTTGTATTGCTCTTTCTCGCACATGTTTTTTAAATATTTCCCAACTCTCACCGATGCGCACATGTTGCGCAAGCGAGAATCCGTTGACTTCTATCCCTCCGTCCGCACCGTGTTGGAGTAGTATTCGTGCAGTCGACCACCGTTCAAAGTATATCGCATGTTCCAGCGGCGTCCATCCTTCCCTGTCGCGCATGCCTACAATGCTATTTGCACCGTCCCTACCACCCTCATTCAAGCAGCGTAGCACAATGTCGTTATGACCAGCCTGGACCGCCAAATGGAAAGGCGTGACACCCGTACACGGAAGCCGAATGAAGTAATTGCTTATGCGTGTTCTCACGACCATGTTGATTCACTCTCTCACACTCTCCCTGTTTCCCTCTCACTCTCTCTCCGTGTTCGTCACACGCCTCCGATTGCCGCTGGGGCAGCCGTGACAGAACACTTACGCACGCACACACACACACACTTACACAGCACCGTCGCTGCAGACCCTGCGTGTCTGAGCTGTACGAACCTCACCCAACAGTTGCTGGTGCTGTCACTTCGACTGCAGCGCGGAGACTTTCCTGTTGTGGTGCCGGCGACTAATGGCGTCCCTCTACCAGCAGGCGACTTTATATTGCTTGGCGGAGCATGCTTTTTTCTCTTCGCGCGATGGTGGGAGGGGGTGGGTCTCGCTGTGTCACCTCGGCACAGTCGTTCCGCCAAGATAATGTTTCCTCTATCTTTCCTCTTCCTTCTTCTCCTTCCTTCTCTCTCTCTTGTGCCGACCACGAAGCACTCCTCAAGGCCTGTTTACAACAGCACCTCTTATGAAACGATCGAACCTTTTCCTTGTTCCGTGTTGCAAGGTCACTTGGCTTGTTTGCGACTAGTTCTTTTCACATCACGTAACCACTAGGTGAGTCAGGCTCTCGTGCGCCGGCCACGAAGCACTCAAGGCCTGTTTACAACAGCACCTCTTATGAAACGATCGAACCTTTTCCTTGTTCCTTGTTGAAAGGTCACTTGGCCTGTTTGCGTCTAGTTCTTTTCACATCACGTAACCACTAGGTGAGTCAGTATCTGTTTCTAGGAAAGTAATACTTCCGTCTTGAAAGGTCACTTGTCATTGCGAGTTGTTGTTTTCACATCACGTAACCGCAAGGTTACCGATATTCCTATATAACGTGGTGGAGCTCGCACTTTGTCTGCAGCTCTTCACGACACCACATCGTGGAAGCTCTCCGTGATAGAGGTAAGCCATCCTTTCTTCACTCATGCTTGACAAATGCTTCGGCATGACATGCGCTTCGCCATTAGACATTCGAGCACTACAATTATTTCTGTTTCTCCACTATAGTATTGCAAGTGTTGAAAATAATTTTGGGAAAGATGGCCGCACGCAGCAACAACATGGTGATGACACAGGATGCCAACGACATGTAAGTTGTTGACGTAGGATGGGCCTGTAGGTTTTTTGTTGGGATGTTTTTTTTTTTGAACTGGCTAATCCTTCGATTTCTACATTTCCTTTCTTCCTATGTCTTGCAGTGGTGACCCACTTCCCGTCCTCGACTGCTTGAACACCCTGGCTGAAGGGCATGCTGATCACGCAGAGACGGTCTTAAGAGATTTGAAACAGGGGGAACCGTACGCCATCACCAATGCAAAGATAGTTGACGTCAAAGAAGGACAACGCATTGTTCTCACTTTAAACAACACTATCGCTGTCTTTCTCCCAGCTCGCTTCGGCACCATGGACCCGGCCATGTTCAAAGATAAATATTTGACGTACTTTGGCAAAGAGCAGAGAGGGAAAATTTCTATACATAAACTCCGCTTTTCCATCACCGCGGTAGGTCCACTATTGTTGTCCTTTCTGTCACAATGCATGCTCACAGTGTGTGTGTGTGTGTGTGTGTGTGTGTGTGGCGCGGGCCGTAGGCTTCGAGCATACCACCCGCGCGGCTCTCAATTCTTTCCAACACCCCCATGTCCTGTTTCTATTTTTTTTTCCACTTTTCCCTGTTTTTGAGCGTGTCGCTTTGTGGCCCACATGCTTATGCTTTTTGTGCTTGCAGGATCGTGTTGGGGAAGGGACACGGCAACACCGCCCACGCCAGTAAGGTCGGCCGACTCCTGCGCCAGCGCGGGCGGGTCGGCTCCTCGACTGCCGCCTCCACCACGACCCCGGTCGTACGCTTGCGCCGGCTCATGGCCACGTCGCCCTACGCGTCGGCGGCGGCTCCTGATGATGCTGCTTCACCTGCAGCTCCTGCTCCCCCACCTGCACGTTCACCCCCTCATGATGCTCCTCTACCTGCTGCTCCTGCTCCCCCACCTGCACGTTCACCTCCTCATGATGCTCCTCCTCCTGTACTCGTTGGCATCACCACCACCGCGGGGACAGCAGCTCCGCTCTGCCCCCACCTCCGCTCCACCTCCCCGGCCCACTCCATCTCCTCCGCCTCCACCCTCCCCGACACGACAAGCTCCAACTTGGTTTTCCTCCCACCTCGCCTTTCTCCCTGTTCCAATTGGGAAACTCCACCGTCCACCACCCCCACACTACCCGCATTGACCCCCTACGCTGTCGTTGCAGGTCACGACGCCTCCAACCCTGACGAAGAGCAATATGTCAGGGAGCAGGTACACGCCTTCACGGAGGCGTTGTTAGGGGCCTTGCCGCACCTCCTCAGAAACCGTACGTGTTTCACAACACTACGGGTTCTGAGGTGGCTGTTGGACGAGAGGCTGTCCCAAATACTCCCATGAAGCGTGTTTCCAGGACATATTTCTTTTCGTCCTTCCTTCCTTTCTTTCTTCCTTCCCCAACTAGTCTCAGCTCACAAACAGACTATTGTAATGTATATATATTGTATGACAAATATAAACATGATCATATTCATTTCATTGTGGTTTTTATTTGTCTCTGGTGACACCTCTCTGTGCAAAGACATCCCTCGGCTCCTCCGCCGCCACTGCATGTCTTCCTTTTCTCATTCTCATTCCCCTGCCCGCGCACAGGGCGCACCACCGTCGCACGGTCGCATGCCCCCGTCCGCTCACAGGGCGCGCCACCGTCGCGCGGTCGCATGCCCCCGTCCGCACACAGGGCGCGCCACCGTCGCGCGGTCCCCTTTCCCTGTTCGCTCACAGGGCGCGCCACCGTCGCACGCCCGCCCCGCACAAGCGCGCGCACCTTCACATCCCCTCGCTAGCCTCCACTTCTAAGCCTGCTGCCGTAGCGCAGAGCTAGCTTGCCGGCCTCCCACACCGCACCTCGCTGGTTCGCGCCCCGGCCGAGCGGGCTTTTTGAAGACCACCTCCCCCTCTTCCTCCTCCCCCACCCACCCCCACAGCCACCCACGTGCGCTCACACCCCCCGCTGTCGACGTGTGTGCAACAGGCACCACGTCAGGCCCGGGCACATCGACGCTACTTCTGGACCAGTGCTGACGTCCTCCCGGCCATGACGTCCCCGGTCATGACGTCCTCCCGGCCATGACGTCACAAGGGCATGACGTCCTCGGGTCCTGACGTCACGCGGCCATGACGTCACGGGTCCCTGACGTCACCCGGTCATGACGTCATGGGGTCATGACGTCACGGGGGCTCGTGACGTCATCACTGGTCCAGATGTAGCGTACTTCTACTAAGAACTAAAACAACTCAACAATGACTAAGAAAACCAACATCAAAACCTAATCATAGATGAATAGTTTCCCCTAACGTCGCAAATCAAACTCTAACCTCAATATCGCACTACATTCTCAATTCCGCTCCAGACCAGTCTCGCGCGCTCGATCAAATGGAAAGTTTCAATGTCGTTTCCTACTCTTTCATTGGTCGAAAAGCTTCGCCTTCCCGGCCCAGACAATGTTGACCTTCCTTCCCATTTCCGTTCCCGTCAAGCTTCGCGATCCCGTTGTATTGTCATAGACTAAGGATCTTTACTCTATGGTATTGTCAACGTTTGCCTGAGACGTTCGAATTTCCGCTTTCTTTACGTTCCTATTCTCGTTACCGTTCCCGTTCACGGGCTATTTTGGAGCGGCCTTAACCCTCTAGTAAGATTTTCAACCAAACTGAAATTCCTCAATCAATCTAACTGATGGCGCAGCACCATGAATTTGAAACCGATATTTTAAATTCGGAGGGTATTTTACATGAAGTCACTGATCCATTTTCAAAAAAATGGGTACACATTTTTACTTTCCCGTATACGTAGGTATACACGGAGTGATATACGTAGTACAGGGAAAGTTATGTAATGCCGCGCGAAAAAATGGCCAATGTTCGCCAGAAAAAAATTCGTTGCCGGGCCGTCATTACGAAAAAATGGATACGTCCATTTGCTAAATTAAGAAAAAAATCCCCTAAAACTTGGTGTAGCCAGAACCTTTCTTTTGTGAGTCCTTGATACCGAAAAAAACAATTGAAAGGAAAACGTCCCTCTGTCAGTCCGTCCGTCTGTTCGTCTGTGAACACTGCTAGCGCCTAAACCATATATTAATTTCCCGTATACGTACGTATATACGGAGTAATATACGTAGTATAGGGAAAGTTATGTAATGCTGCAAAAAATCGATATCGAGATTTTAACGGAAATACTCGTTTTGGGGTCCCCTGATACCGAAAGTGTTTGTTTTTTATTCAAAATGTCTGTCCGTCCGTCAGTCTGTGAACAACACTAGCGCATAAACCATACGTGCGATTTCTTCCAAAATGAATATTCCCCGGTTAGTCTGCGTCCACTCGAGGCGCCGCGATTTATAAAAACTTTCTTCAAAATTTGGGGGTACTTTACATGTAGTAAGTTTACAAGAGGTCATTTTCAAAATTTTCTCAAAAACGGCTCCAAATGTTTTCTTTAAACTTTTGGTAGGGATAGTACTAAATGTACTCTATGAAATGAAATCATTGCCATACTGCTCTATTCTTGTGTTTTTTTCCAAAAATTAACAAATTTTTTTTATTTGACTTGTCTCCCATGTCGTTAACTTTTATAATAGCGTCGATTAGTTTACATTATTATATTTACGAGTACATGTGCTTTAAATAATGCCAAGTAAAGTTTCTCGTGAACTCAACCATTTTCTTTGAAAACTACCTCAATATTCCGCATTTTCAGAAAGGCTGAAATGCCATTTTCTCATAAATTACTCTAGATTTTTGCTTCGAAGTTTTGGAACGGATAGCGCTAGTTGCACTCTTTAATATGACGTAAAGTTCAATTTGGGGAATGTGTTTTTAATTACACAAATGTAACGTTTTTGAATGATCTCTCACATCTTTAATACGCACATTACCAGCAATTTGTAAACCTTGTGTTTGTGACTTAGTGTGCTTCAAATGACTTCAAATGAAGTTTTTCGAAAACTCAAAAGTTTTCTGTGAAAAGGAGCTTCAAATCGCGCATTTTTAGTTGCGCTTAAACGCTATTTTTTTTTAAAGAAAAACGTCTCCAAAGTTTTCAAAGAAAATTGCCATTTAGGACGAGATTTTATTTTTTATTTATTTTATTTAATGTCGCATGAACGACAAGGTTATTAGCGACTGCAATACTATATTTAATACGTGATTGGATAACATAATGAAAATACAATGCAAGCAAGAGTGAAACAGTGATTTACAAATGACATACTTATAAATCGTCATACACTTCGTACCCTGGGAATTCTCATGCCCAGAGCATTACTACTCAAGACACAGCTAAATTCATGCGATAGCGAGGTATATGCTGCCTTCACGCCATTCAAGAAGGAAGCTGCCTACCATAATTGTTATTCATGTGTCGTGTTATCGAACATATATTTTTATTCTTGTTATATAAAGAACTGGTGTACTGTGTATCCCTTTCTAATGTACAATATTATTTTGAGACAATTTTCGAAAAAATATTGAATTTATTGCGTGATACACAAGAGTATGCTATTTGTTGCTAATGAGCAGTGCACGTGCTACATTGGGGAATTTACTGTGGTTGATTGAGAAATATATTTGCTGCAGCAGGCAACAACAGAAACAATTTACTTTCTCGCTATTTCTCACAAAACATTGAGAAAGTATTGTAATGCTGCAGGAAACTAGTGGTGCTAAAAGAGCGCGTACATTCAGCCTCAAGTACACGAGGCGAGTTTACAAGCTACAAGCCGGCTTTTTCACAAGCAGCTCGTAAATTAGTCCAGTGTACTCGATGCACTCGCTCCGTTAGCTTCTTGGAAAAACGAGTTAATTAGATTACAAAACGCGAAACGGAAGTGCATAAGAGAAACGTGTGGGTGAAACTGGATAGGAAGACGTACCAAGTTTAGTAAATTTCCAAAACAACCTAATCTAACCTTAATAACCTTAAATAACAGCAGACGACAACACGTAGTTTCCACTCGCCAGCTAGTTGGCTACTAAGCAGGTGGGAAATTTTGTGTGTACTCGACTACTAGCGTACTCGCCGATTCGCCGGCATTTTACAAGCCGGCTTGTTAGTTTGTAAACTCGCCTCGTGTACTTGAGCCTGGTTATGCAGTACTATTTATACCACCATTTCTCTCCGAATTAACATATCTCAATTATCATTTTTTGTAAATCTTATTACAAATTGTAGAATATTTGGCGGGAAAATGAAATATTTTCAAGTAAATATCAATGCAAATCCAACAATTATAACGGCTTTTTATAGAGCTAAATCATGTCCCAAAAATGAAACTTAATTCAAAGAAATTCAGCTGCCGAGTCGCGGCGCGGAATACAATTGTTGTATTCCAATCTGATATTCCCTGAAGGCGAGCAATTTTTAGTTTGCTAACAGGGATTGTGGCTATACAACGTGTTAGAAAATTTTTTCCAAATTCAGCAAATGGATTTATCCAGTTTTTCGATACCAGAGCCCGGCAATAAAACGTTTTCTCCCGAAAATTCGCCGCTATTTCCGGTAGCCTAACTTAGCATTTTCTCTACAGCGTAAGCAGTAACGAGAAACTAAACTACTGGTGTTACAGAATGGAACACACTTTCTCGTACTAATGCGTTTTGTAATTTCTTGGGTCTGGGCTAGCTGTACATTTTTGCCCCATTCTCTTGCCAGCTGCCATCTATTGCCGCCCCAAAAAAACATTTTTCAATATTTTTTCAATTTTTTGGTTTCCTAATAGTAAACCGAAATATTACTTTAAGAATGTTAAAGAAGAATAAAGCCTCGTTCTATAAGGACATTTTTGTTCAAAACTTTGGAGCCGATTTTAAGAAAATGGCGTTTAAGCGTTACTGTAAATGTGAAATTTCGAACAGTTTTTCTTAGAAATCTTTTGATTTTTGAAAAAACTTCATTGGAAATGATTAAAGTACTTCACTCACAATTACAATAATGTAAACAAATGCTCGGAAATGTGAGTATTAGTAAGAGATATTCAGAATTTTTTCAGCACACCTCATTCTTTTTAGACAGACTAGTTTTTGAATACATTATTTATTTAATTTCAAGTAATTCGTGTTCATAATTTATTTTTATTAAAAACCTCTTAACGGTACAAAGTTTCGAAACGCGGTGACGCCGCATCATTAGGTACATCTGATTTGTTTGTTATATATATTATATTATATATAATATAATATATATAACAAACAAATCAGATGTACCTAATGATGCGGCGTCACCGCGGTGACGCCGCATCATTAGGTACATCTGATTTGTTTGTTATATATATTATATTATATATAATATAATATATATAATATAACTATATTAAATGGTAATACTATAAAACTAAGATTTAATAACAGTTTTCAATAAACTTGACAATTATTTGACAATCAGGTTAAGCTATAGTTAATTAACGTCTACACATGTAGAACAAATTAATCATTTAAAATATTGATTGTTTTTAAATATAGTAAAAATTGTAACAGTATCTGTTTTTAATTAATTCGTTCACCTGGAAATTTAAAGAAAACTGAAGATAATTCATGAAGATAATGCTTCTAATTTTAAAATGAGATCTGAATTATTTTCAGTTTTTAAGCAAGTTATTGGTTACAGATAGACTGCGTTACTTCTCCTTTCACGTGTAGCACAATGTTTCATAACTGATATTCAAACTCACAAACTACGAATGTCGGTGAAGCACTGAAACTGTTAATGCCATCAATATCGTTGTTTCTCTTTCTGCTCTGATTTTTGCCTAAGTGTTCAATAAGCTACTGAAACCAACTGTAAATTTTTTTCGGAAATGCCATATTATTTATTTATAATTTCGGCCCTAAAAACACCCTATGGTGTTTTATAAAGCTGATTAAACAATTATTTTAAGAGATAATTTTTAGTCCACAAATTTATTATGTAATAAATTATTCAGTTCAATTATATCTTAAGTCAAGTTTTGCCTTCTGAATTTCCCTGAATGATAGTAATTCCCCTAGAGTATAATGTGTTTCTATTCCAGATACCAATACCATGTTTTCTCCCAAACACTCTGATCCTTCGAAAGCTTTCGTGGTAAGTGGTAACGAACAGATATTATGCGGTATCCCCCCAAACAGTCCGTTGCTTCAGCTTCCTTGCTCCTCCAAAATGTTTAGATCACTGAATACGGAATTCATTGGAAGCCCACGCTGATGTAATCAAGGCAAACTTGTATGAAATTATTCTTACGTTTCTGTATCACGTGTATTGTAACAGTTAAATATATTGTACTGTAACACTTTACGGAGTTAAATTTATTCCTGTTTGTGCCATTTGTAAAAGTCAAATAGGACTGAAACTTCCGACTTTCGAAATGAATGCAAATATGCAACACAAGCGAAATGAGATTTCACGAAAAGTGATTTGGGTAATTAGAGGCAAGAAGCAATCTACTGTAACAGTCATTAGTCAATGACACAACAACCAATCGTTTGTTAAGGGAGTTACCACAGAAACTACAGTTTGAGGGAGCCGTCAGCCAGGAACAGACAATATTTCGTCGGTTGAATACATTGAAACGATGGGGTGAGTGGATCTTTGAAACGTAGTGGAACATGCAGGGAAATGATCAGGGGGCAGGGCCGGATTTACCTGCAACAATTCAAACAGTTGCGTGTGGACCCCGATCCATTAGGGACCCCGTGCTTCGGAATGCATAACATATTTTTAACATAAATTGAATTTTATGTAAAAATATAATCAATGTAAAATTTGATATACAAACCACCGTTTTCATTTGTATTAGTACAGAAAGTACTTTTATTAAGATAAGTTTTTTTATTTATTAAAGATAAAGCTGTCATTAGGGGGAGAGGGGGCAGCACAATTTCGTGCTTGTAGCCCCTCAATACTTAAATCCGGTCCTGGCGGGGGGCGTTGGGTCGAAGAAACATTTCTTAAATATTCTATAAAATTCGACCTATTTGAAGCGTATGTTACATTCCTGAGATTTAACAGTTCTTCTTGCTATTTATAACGCGAGTTGTGTGAAATTATTCTTGATTTTCTATATAACGAGTTCTGTAACAGTTAAATGTGTGAATTGTAACACTATGACAGTTAAATTTATAACTGTTTGTGTCATTTTTGAAAGTCAGATACGACTGATACTTCTGACTTCCGAAATGAATGAAGATATGCACCCCAGGCGCTTTGTTTAAATTGGTTGAATTGAACGCTTTCAAGTTACAGCTGAGATGTTAGTAGTGCAGAAATTGAGAAATTTCAGTACTACGTAATTGTTTCCAATAATTCGACACTACTGTTTATTAAAATCTAAAATGAAATACAGATTTGATGTTATAGTTCTATCGCTGAAATAACCAATCCCCTGTCCATCTCGCATGTAGCGTAATGACGTCTTACGAAAAGTTACTCTGGTAATTAGAGGCAAGAAGCAATCTACTGTAACAGCCATTAGCCAATGACACAACAACCAATCGTTTGTTAAGGGAGTTACCACAGAAACTTCAGTTTGAGGGAGCCGTCAGCCTGGAACAGACAATATTCCGTTGGGTGAATACATTTAAACAATGGGGTAAGTGGATCTTTGACACGTGGTAGAACATGCAGGGAAATGATCAGGGGGCAGGGCCGGATTTACCTGCAACAATTCAAACAGTTGCTTGCGGACCCCGATCCATTAGGGACCCTGTGCTTCGAAATGCATAACATATTTTTAACATAAATTGAATTTTATGTAAAAATATAATCAATGTAAAATTTGATATACAAACCACCGTTTTCATTTGTATTAGTACAGAAAGTACTTTTATTAAGATAAGTTTTTTTATTTATTAAAGATAAAGCTGTTCTTAGGGGGAGAGGGGGCAGCACAATTTCGTGCTTGTAGCCCCTCAATACTTAAATCCGGTCCTGGCGGGGGGCGTTGGGTCGAAGAAACATTTCTTAAATACTCTATAAAATACGATCTATTTGAAGCGTATGTTACATTCCTGAGATTTATCAGCTCTTCTTGCTACTTATAACGCGAAGCATGTATGGTTGGTCAAGAGAAGAGCAGTAACATACGATTCGTGTAAAGTGAAATTTACGCCTCTATGTGCCCATCAGAAATAGTAATACATTTATAATATAATATTACTAGGGTACCCGTGCGAGAACTCTCGCATGTTAAATCCCACCCTTTTCCTCTACATTTGTCTATCCGTTCCATAAAGGAGAGGAACTACTAATGTACTTACAGAATATCAAACAAAATAACAATGCAATTGATGTTTAAAACAAATTTTTAATTAAAGTTCATTCAACATTATAAAGAGACATTGGAACAATTCATACTTCTTTAAAACAACATTTGAAGATATTTTTCAATCTTCCTTGAGAGTTAGCTTTTCGCTTTCCTTGGTAGTCAAATAACACTGGCCGACATTTTTAAACTTTTGAAAAGTTACAGAAACAAAACTCACTGATTCTGACCAATTTTGGGTCGCTGAATACGAATATGATAGCCGTTTTACTGTATTAGCTCGTATTTTTTTGTAACGCGTAGTTGCCAAATTTACCATAATAGGCATAATAAGCTATCTTGAAAGTACCGGAGAGTGAGTTTTTTTGACGGCAAAAAGGGAATCAATTTCGTTTTGGCACTTGTGTCAAAGACAATCAATTTTTAAAATTCTATAAATTAATTTGTTAAGTCTAAGCAATTAAAAAACTATATATCAGTTAGTTTACTAGCACTATACTTTAGCATTTACATACTCAGAATAGTTTATAAGGTTATAATGTTCACAGATGTATACAGACCACTTAGTAAAACACTGTCTAAGATACTTAAATCCGTCAGCTTCTTTGTCTATTCCTTTAAGAAATTCATGAGGTCCAACTTAATGTGCAGAGTTGGAAGCAGTACCTTGCCTGGATCGATCAGAGGCTTATACTTGACATTGTTGGTACCGGGCTTAAATGACTCTCTGGGGGCCATTCCTTTTGTGAGAATTTTTTCCTGTAGCTCTTGAGTCCCAAAGACACAAAAAACAAAAGCTCTTTGTAAATCCACCTTCCAGACATTGGTCTTGTCCAGACATGGGACATTATAATATTGCAAATACTTTTACATGTCCACAAATTTGCCAACCATGATCTTTGTATTTGATACGATTTAAAATGAATGCGAAATCCTCGTAAGTATCATTCATTGAAACAGAATGTGCCACAGGCAGCTTATCCCATTGTGAAGCAAAACTGCTTTCAGACGGTAGTTAGATGAATCTATGAAAAGACACCAATCAGATGGATTACTCTGGATTCCTAACTCATTCATCAGGCCATTGATGTCCGTAGATACGCAAAGGGAATCTTCCATTCTGTAATATTCTGAAAAAGGCTCGTTCTGAGTGAAATACTATTTCTCACTCTAGGAACATTGCGGAAATGGTTACTTTGATGATAACTGAAGCCAAAATGGCAAAAACTGGCAACTACGCGTTACATAAAAATACGAGCTAATCTAGAAAAACGGCTGTCAATTTCAAATGCAGCATCCTAAAATTAATCGGAATTAGTGGTTTTCCTTTTTGTAACTAAACTGACGTCGGCCTGTGTAATAGAAAAGGTTTTTACTCTTGAGAAAGCCAAGTAAAGTAGTGCGAAAATACCGGGTCGGGCAAGAACAGACCTACTCATTGCAATATAATGTAACTTTCCTTGATTGTTCTGAAGAACCGAGTGGGTTTTGGAGAGTCAGGGTGCCAGCTTGCTGGGGTGAGAAAATTGAAAAATTATTTGTTTACTAAAAAGTATTGAATTATTTTCTGCGTCCTTACGTACCTCAAGAAAAACAATTCCGAGCCACAAAATAATCAAACTAATGTTTTCACCTTTGAGTACTAAATACCATTTGTTAGCATTAGAAACAATTTAGTAGGCATTAGTAAGCCCACTTCGGTACATGGGAATGTTGCTCAAACGATGTTTCCATTTTTAATATCTTAACGAACCGACACCTTGAGTTTAATATCAAACGGTGTTTTATTTACAATATGAGTTTGCAGCTGGGCGTTGGTGTACATACTTCCAGATACCGCCAACATTTAAATCGTGCGTTTGGACTGCGATCGTTCGCAGTTGTCGGTTGACTTGCACTATTTTTTCTATAATTTTAAATTTAGTTGTTTTTTAATTGATTCACGTAGTATTGTAGGCTAGCGCGTTTTGATTTTTGTTTTCCATTTATTTCAAGCTATTCTACTTTAGCTACTTTAAAAAGCTTGTCCTTTGTGTTGTGCCATAGGACAAGTTTTCCCGCCTCTACCTCTGCATACCCGTGCGAGAACTCTCGCATGTTAGTCACCACACTCATCCATATCCTTCTATTTTCATTCTAAGAGGGAAAGCAGTTAACGAAACTTGTTTATTTGCTTAAAATCTATAAAGGTAACTTGCAATGTACTAACACAATTACAAATAAAAATAAAAAACAATGCAATTAATGTGTAAAAGAAATTTTCAATAAATATTTATTCAATATAATGGAGAATTTGCTTGAAACAATTCCCAACACTTACTTAAAGATATTTAAGGTAATTATTCAATATTCTTTGTCAATTAGGTTTTAGTTTTTCGTGATAGTAACAAAAATATTAGCTTTTTACTTTTGAGAAAGCTACGTGTCTGAACCCGTTGACTTGAAAATTTCATCGAATGATAACGAAAATATTGGTACAGGTAAAACACAAACACAGTCTTCACTCTTCACTGAATACCCACATCCCTCCACAATTAAGTACGCAGCACTTATAGACCATTAAAAACTGTTAATTGAATAGTTTCACTACACGCATAAGAAACAATCTTCATAGGTGCAGGTATCAAGCAACTACAAGGTGTGTCCAAAAAGTCATGAAATACATTTTTTTAAAAAGCAATTATTGGCGATATTTGCACAAAGCTTTAAAATTTTTCAAAGTAGTCACCATTAGCATCTACGCATTTTTTCCAGCGCTTCACCCATGATTGGTAAGCCCTCTGGCAGGCCTCAACCAGAACCTCGTTTAAGAGCGTTGTCACAGCCTTTTGGATGTCCTCAATGGTCTCAAAACGGCGTCCTTTGAGCATGGTTTTAATCCTGGAAAACAGGAATAAGTCCGGCGGAGAGAGGTCAGGACTGTAGGGTGGCTGCGGCAGTGTTGCCAGGTTATGCTTGGTCAAGTATTCGCGGGCGCGCAGAGAGGTGTGGCTCGGCGCGTTGTCGTGATGCTACAGCCACGTAGCGGCGACGTCTTTTCGCCCACCTTTCTCATGTGGCGCACACCATTCTCATGAACAATTCCCCTGTAACAGAGTTGAATACGGAACTTTTTGGGATGTTCAGAATGTCAGCAAAAACAGAACATTCAATCGGTGGTCAGAATTCATCAATTCACGAACAGGATTCACATTGGCTTCGTTTCTGCTTGTTGATGGTCTTCCAGAACGAGGGTCATCGTCCAACCGTTCCTGGCCATCCTTAAACTTCTTCACCCACCTCGTAACTTGCACATATCTCATAGCAGACTCCCCGTAGGCTTGCTTTAACACTGCGTGAGTCTCGGAAGGCTTTTTATCGAGCTTCGTGCAAACCTTGATCGCCCGACTTTGTTCGACCGAATCACTTATCGCGTGTCGTGACGAGGTCGCGAAACAGAGGCGCACTTATTCAACGATGCTGACGCTACCGTTGCTTGGAGGAGAATGCGCTTTGGTGCGCTGTAAAGCTGAGGGTACTCTCCACCTAACCCAATCAGGCCGAGTGCGCTGCGACCAATAGTAGCTCTGCAAAAAATTGTATTTCATGACTTTTTGGACACACCTTGTATAATAGTACTTCTAGTTGTTGCTGGAGAGCAAATCTTGAATTAATGATTATGCAAATAAAACTCGTCAGACTGCACAAACTACGGTGTTAATGGAAAGCGTAAATAAAGATTGTCGAATCCAAGCCTTCTAAGCGTGTCGCCACAAAAACTGCTACCAGCAGGAAGGGCTGAAATATTGAGGTGGCCTTGATAGTGTTGAAGCGAGGAACCGAAAATTAATTGAATGGATCGGAGAATGTCTCATCGTGTAGATTATCATGTGAAAAACGTTTCTTTGAGGCCGTTGGCCTCAAAGTTTTACTTTTTAAGGCTCTAAAACGCTTTGTTTACGAGTTATGGCATGCGATGCGGGTTGCATTTTACATGGATATTTCGATGCGTTTTTTTTAAAGAAATCATCCAAATTTTTGAAGTTAAAATGAAATTCGTCAAGTCTCCGTGAAATTCTCTTTCTTTAGAGCCCCCATTTATAAAGATTGGTTGCGTGTTAGAGCGGGAACCCAAGGGTATACTACTGAAATAATACAGGAGACGATAATTATAAATTACACCTAATAGCAATAATAACAATGACAGTGAGAGCAGTGGCTATGTAAATATCATAATACTAATTATAATAATAGTAAGAAATAGAGTTTATCATAATATTAGAGTTTTTACTAATAATCTTAGTATATTCGTAGTAATGACACATTTAATTGGAAAATTATGTAATTTTGAATTGACGAAAGTGGATTCAACTAAAAGTAAAAATTGTCAAGTGCATGTCCTATACTTTTTCCCCTATTTCGTTCCTGGGCTACGGGATCATAGTTCCGTCGTATTCCGCCAGTAATCAAGCTCTCTCTCTCTCCCCTCCCTCTCCCTCTCTTTCTTTCTCTCTCTCTCTCATATATTATAATGTATATACGAGGGTTGTGGCAAAAGTCATGGCAATTTTTTTTATAAAAGAAATGTTATTGGATCACATAATTTCATTTGTAACGTGAAAGAAGTGCGGTAGTAGGTTGTGTTCACATTCACAAATTGCTAGTGAGTGTCTCTATTAGCCCAGAGAGCAACGTGAAATCAATTGTCCGACTACCGCCGTGCGAGACGAATGTAGCATATTTCGAGCAGCGCTCATACTTCAAAATAGCACTTCTCTATGCGAGATATGCCGGAGAATGTTACAGGGAATTGGTGGAAGTTCGTGGGAATAATGCTCATGGATGAAGGCCCTGGGAATGCCGGGAAATCGCGAGATGGGCGGGAGAGACCCTCCGAGGACGCGGAGCAATTGTTCAGCAACGCACGCGACGACCTGTGATAGTGTGGACCGACGTGGTACGTGCGGTATCGAGCATCTGCCTAATTGAGTCTCTATAACGGGTATGCAATACTTTTGTAATGTTGTGATCTCGTATGTGCTCAAATACTCTGGAACATGAAACCAGTACTGTAATTTCAAATATCTTAATAAATATAAGAACTCAAATTTGGTGTGTCGTTAAATGTCAATGCACTTTGTTCATAACTTGTTTTTTCATGTGTGTATTTCGTATTTCCCGCCCGTGCTCTTATTCTCACAAAAAAAAAAATGGTTCCCGTGACTTACGCCCCAACCCTCGTACATGCATATAATCTATTGCAAAAGTAGAAGTGAACACAAATTAGACTGGGTTTGAGGGGTTTCAATCTCTTCAAAATTTATGGGGAAAATGTGGAAGTGTTAAGCAAATCCGGGAAATAATTTACTTAATTATTTACAACTACATTTAATGTTGTAGATGATTTTGCAGAAGAATTTTCGAACTAATTCAGTATGAACAAAATAACTTACAGGTGATCTTTATGTATATGAGCAAAAATCGTGAGAAGTGTAGCTTGACTTAACTTTAACTATTCGCATCTTCAATACTTTCAAGTATTTCTTAAAATTAAAATTTTTAAATTGCAATATTACAACTTCATATTCCATATAAAGGTAACATATAAGGGCATTGGATGTTGGGAATTTTTGAAGACGAGTATAAAATTATCAGCTACTACGATTTGTTGGTAAGTCCAATGCCAGATACTGTAAGACCATATTTCAACATGGTTACGCATGAATGAAATGAAGTACGAAATATGTTTTCTACTCATGAAGATAATTTTAAAATAGTTTACAGCGTCGGCGACGCCACATTCAGCTAGTGTATACATATAACGGTAGGTATCCAAGAAATGAAAACCTGAATAGATCGCAATTCTCCCCGGAGTATGTCCCGCACAGATTTGACCGTTAAATTATTATTACTTAAAGGTAAATTATTATTACTGTGATTTAAATACCTTTAGCTGATGCTTACATTTCTGAATAATGTGACGAAATGTTCTCAAGACTATCAAGTGTAATAAACATTGATGCATTTTCTCTTCTAGATTATTATCTTACCTGTTGGCTGGGGCAGCGGGGACTGCAATATCATATTACTTCTGGCGTTACAACCGTGACTACCTGCCAATCGACTATTTTGAAACCAATCTACCGACCATTGCTGAGGAAGAAGAAACAAATTCGGTAAATATTGTATTCTGTTATGACATTATGGAATTTAGCGGAAATACGATTACGGTATATTTTACTAGCGTACCCGTGCGAGAACTCTCGCATGTTAAATTCCATTTTTTCACTATCCCTTTGTCTATCCTTTCTATTAAGAAGGACCATTGTTAATGAAACGTGCTTATTTGTTTGAAAATGTATGAATGTAACTTCTAATAAAATCACAGAATAGCAAACAAAAATAATAATAAAATTTATTTAGGAAACAAATTTTCAATAAAGGTTTATTCAGCATTATAGAGAGATGTTCTTGCAAAAATTCATACTTCTTTAAAAACAATATTTGAAGAAATTATTTAATCTTTCTTGAGAGTTTGCTTTTCGATTCTTTTGATTGTCACAAAAATATTTGAAAAGGTTTTTACTCTCGAAAAGGCCTCGTAAAGTAGTGCGAAAATACCGAATCGGGCAAGTACAAACTTACTCTTTGCAATATTATTTAACTTTCCTTGATTTGGTATGTGGAACAGGGGAGGTTTTGGAGAGGCAGGGTGCCAGCTTGCTGGGTTGCGAAAATTGGAAAATTATTTGT
The DNA here is from genome assembly GCA_031308135.1 of Acheta domesticus. NCBI lineage: Eukaryota > Metazoa > Arthropoda > Insecta > Orthoptera > Gryllidae > Acheta > Acheta domesticus. Next base: position 35,057,294 of record JAHLJT010002406.1, read on the forward strand.
ATACTAAAAAGTATTGGGTTCGTATGTACCTCAAGACAAGCCATTTTGAGCCAAAAAATAATCAAAGTAATATTTTCACCTTTGAGTATTAAATACCACTTGTTACCATTAGAAAAAAATTAATAGGCTTAGACTTCATTTTGGTACATGGGAATGTTGCTCAAACGATGTTTGCTTATTGAATGTATTAACGAACCGACACCTTGAGTTTAATATCATCTATAATATGAGTTTGCAGCTGGGCGTACATACTTCCAGATACCGCCAATATTTCAATCGTGCATTTGGACTGCGATTATTGTCGACTGATTTATGCTAATCTTTCTATAATTTTAAATTTGATGGCTTTTTAAAATTAATTTACGTAGTATTGTAGGCTAGCGTGTTTTCCATTTATTTCAAGATCTTTTACTTTAGGTAAGTTAAAAAGTTTTTTCTTTGGTTGTGCCATAGAACAAGTTTTCCCCTACTACCTCAGCGCACCCGTGCGAGAACTCTCGCATGTTAAACCCCACACTCATTCCTATCCTTCTATTTCCATTCTAAGAGGGAAAGTAGTTAACGAAACGTGTTTATTTATTTAAAAATGTATAAGGTAATTTGAAATGTACAAACACAATATCACATAAAAATAAAGAACAATGCAATTGATGTTTAAAAGAAATTTTCAATAAAGATTTATTTAGTTTATGGAGAATTTCCGTGGAACAATTCACAGCATTTCCTTATTGAAAACATATGAAGTAAAATTATTCAATATTCTTTGACAGTTAATTTCAGATTTTCATGATACAAAAAACACTAGCATTTACTTTTGAGAAAGCTACGTGTCTGATCCCGCTTACGTGAAAATTTCATCGAATGATAACGAAAATACTGGTAGAGGTGAAACACAAACACAGTCTTCAGTCTTCACTGTACACCCACATCCCTCCACAATTAAGTTCACAGCACTTACAGATCACGGAAAAACGTTGATTGATGGGTTTGACTACACGCAAAAGAAACAATCTTCATAGGTATTAAGCAACTATATTAGTACTTCTAATTGATGCTGGAGGGCAAATCCTGAATGAATGATTATGCAAATAAACTTTGCCAAACTGTACAAACCACGGTGTATACAGAAGGCGTAAATACAAGATTGAGTAATCTAAGCCTTCTAAATATGTCGTCACAAAAATGGCTACCAGCAACGAGGGTTGAAATATTTAGGTGGCGGTATTGAAGCGCCGAACCGAAAATTTAATTCAATGTCCAGGAATGTCTAATCTTATAGATTATGGTGTGAGAAACGTTTCTTTGAGGCCTTCGGTTTCAAAATTTTAGTTTTAAGACTTTAGAATACTTCGTTTAGGAGTTCTTTAACTATACCGATCTCGGCGTGTCTCGTGTGATGCGGGTTGCATTTGACATGCATATTTAGATTCGTTTTTTTTTTCAACAAATCCTTTACATTTTTGTAGTCAATATGCAACTCGTCACGTCTCTTTAAAATTCTCTTTCTTTAGAGATCTCATTCATAATGATCGGTAGCGTGTGAGAACCACAACAGAAAGGTATACTACTGAAATAATACAGGAAACGATATTAACTAATTTGTTTCAAAACAAAAATAAAGTTATTTGTTGTAAATGTTTACAATAAATGCAAGTAATTTTTCAACCTCTTTTAATCTGTAAGAAAACTAAGGAAATATTTAAAACTGATGCGTTATATCTTCTAGAATCCATTTAAATTGCCGATGTAAACCAGTCGCTCTTGCATCTTCCATGACGGCATGTGCATATCTTGTAATGAACTATTTCTCGCCCATGCATTCTTCCTTTACTCACAACTTGACCCAATTTTATCGTCGAGTTCAGTGAGCATTGCCAACTAATATCTACTTATATAATAAATTAACTTCAACACACAACACAAGTAAAATGAATTCAAATTGTTTGTACAATGCTATAGTTAATTTTCACTTCTTGCATTTACAAGGAGGGATGTTGTCACAAGTGTTACGTAATTATTATGGAGGGGTTCAATCATGCGTTACGGTTGCATTACAAGTATTGAAAATACTCCAAATTTGCATTTCGTAATTTATGGGTGGACCCTAAGAAAACAGTTGTAAGAAACACTTTTAAGGTAAAGTAACACATACTCTCAATTCGGCAAAATACACTTTAAAAATAAATGCAAAAATCATTTTTGTGCACAATAAAAGAACGTAATACAAAACACACAATCTTCTCTAAGAAGTTCGTATGTCTGAGTAAATCTATTCTATTGATTCCAAGACAAATGAGAAATAATACGTGAAAACAATTTTATTATGTTCACGTATATTTTCAAAGGGGTCGGTTGACTAACATATTCTTGCTTCTCTGCAAACATTGTAACAGTTAAATTTTGATCATTTCTGTTTAGTTTATAAAAGTATAATTAATTTTTGTTTAGTTTATAAAGTATAGTATGATGTCCGTTGTTTCTCGAATAATCAAACTTTTAGATAAAAATAATTTCCAAATTCTAAGTTCCAGAAACGCTCAACGCAATTTTCTCCAAAACGACTCCAAATTTTCCAATGAAATTGTTCTAATACGAGGAAATTACCGTTGATCTCTACCTTTGAGTTGTTCGATAAACAGTGTACACAGCAGTACCAATGTATTTCGTCGCGAAACGATGATACAGTAAAAACTTTGTTTTAGTGTTATAGAAAATTCATGAAAAATTCGCTAACAAAACAAACACGAAAAGAAAACAAAATGATAAAAATGAAAAAAATGATGCAGATTCAAAAACACCTAATATAACACCTCAATATGGAAAATGGAAAAAAATGACAAAAAACTACCCAATGACAGTACATTTCTATCACCTATACGTCATGATCAGCATTTATTTACAAGTTAGCAACGTCTATGATGGTCCAATGAAAAGATTATATGAGATCAGGATCCTAGCCCCTGTCATTAGACACCCTGGTTCCGCTATCTGGCGGCCGTGCTCGTCGACGTGTCTTTTAAGGGTTCGAGAGGCACACGACAGTTACGATATTTACTCTAAACTGCATTAGCAATATGCAAGGAAAAAGTATTCCGCAAATGACAAAAACGTCGTAGAGGCGTGCGTAACTTTGCTCATCAAGGCCCGCCTTCACGATGGAGTATGTCAGGGTATTTCGCTACGTTCTCAGTCGTGCCGCCAGGTATCGCATAATCCCGACCGTATCATTCAGTACTTGCGATCATGCGACTTCTAGCGGTACGACGGAGAAAGACACGAAATGCCGTGTGATATTCCATCGTGGCCATAGGGGCTTGAGGGGAGTTAGAAAAATCGCAATATAGAGACAGGATTTTCATGCAAATGCATGTTTTATTTAAACTTCGTAACATTTCAAACTTTGTATATATAGGTTTCATGAAAAACTCGTTTAAAACGTGCATACTTTTCCCGTGCATGCTTGCATGTTTTGTAGTTTTTTGAAGAAATTCATGTATAATGCATGTTTGACAGTTTTTAAAAATAATACTGCATATTTAGACTTCTATTTAGCATATTACGTTCATTCCGATTATTTCTTTGCATCATTTGTGTTTTTTAAAAATGACGCATATTTTGTATAAATGGTATAATATTCCTTGATCCTGATAGCACGCACTTGTGTTTGGTGTTTATTGTTATATTGCACATTTGAAGATTCTGGTACACGTTCTAGATATGCAACGCGAGCACATGCGGTGAGCATCGATCGCGAATTGAATCGACGTCTTACGATATGTCGTATGTGTTACGGAAGATTCAGGAAGCAGAAACTCAATATCCTTTGATAACTGAAGGTGAAAGTGGAAATTACATAAAATGTTTTATTGAAATCCTGACTTGAAATTTCTCGAAATGTGCATGAATATTTTAACATCTGATAGTGCGTAGAATTCCTGTCTTTTCTCATTACATTGCCTCTTCCTTAGATGCGATTCGTCTCGGAGGGGTTGAGTGAAATCATAGAGCTGGAGTCGGAAGAAGAAAAAACATTTTTTTTGTTTTTTGTTTTTGGGATATGCCGAAGTTCTCTAGTGGTTGCAGCTATACGGGGTTTTTATTGCTTGGTGGGCGAGAGCCGGTCTTTACAATGAAATTTATCATGATATTTCGCGTTTTTCTCGGACGTGCCGCTAGATGTCACATGATCGCCGGCACTGCTCGATAGGGTACCAGAAGAGTACGTCCAACTTGCATCTCTCTACTCTCTAGTCCAATCGATCAAAACTACATCCCAGGTTGGGCGTGTCAATTTTCTGGACATTGTCTTGCAGTGCTCGCTGTCGTAAATCAATCACAGCTTCCTAAAGATTTTGATAAAAGGCTTTGAGTAGTGACGTGATAATACATATATCTACTCACATCGTGCAGTTGCAGAACCTTCCTAATATCTGGTTTCTACTGCTGTAATTCTTCCATTCTCCTGTCTTTTTTCTTGTATTAAGCAGCAGCACCATTGGTTATATCTAGGTCCTGAGATACTTATTTTGCTAATGATTATTCAAGGGGCCAACCGCAAACAGATCTTGGCGCCCTTCCATTGTCACACCATAACGAGCTTTGTTTTCCGCCAATATGAGACATAAACTCGTCGAAAGTAAACTCTTTCATGTCGAGCTCATAGACAGGTACGGTTTCTTCTCCGACGTCATTTTCGTTACTTCGTGCGTAGAGGGCCAGCGGATTGGAATGGACCAACCGTTTTTTCCCATTATGCAACGATTCAATTCGGTAGAAATAAATTATCCTTTTCATCACCTCGTACAGTCATTTCCACTCTTGTGATTTTTGACATAAACCACTGCGTCACGTCTTCTAGGACAATTTGCGCGAAGTTTGCACAGCGTGAAGATACAATCAGGGTGGTAGCACAATCTGTCGCGGACCAGCCCTTTGTCATCTCAGCAGCCTTGAAATGTTTGAAATATTTTTGCCATGAGGCGTTGCCATCAAAGGTAGGTGGTTTAACTCGAGTCTTTCCCAACGGTTCCTGTGTGGTATCTACTTTTGACTTTTCTGTTTGTAAATTAAGTAACTTCTGCTTTACTTCTGACAGGTTTAGTAATTTTTCTTCTTTCTTCAAACATTTCTCAATTTTTCTTTCTGGCTACTTCTTACGCAGTATACGAGTAGAGAATGTAAGGTAATGCTACGCGAAAATCGGTAAATTTTCATCACAAAACTTTATTAGCAGGTCCAGATAACGACAAAGGGAATAAATCGTTGCTAGATATAGAAAAAGAATTCCTCTAACACGTGGTATAGCCAGAATTCGTATTTTGTGGGTTCTTGATACCTAAAAATCAATTCACGGCAACACGTCTATCCGTCCGTGATTGTGAACATTAGTGGCCAAACCGTTCAGAGGATTTTCTCTAAAATGGACGTTTTCCAACCAATGTAGCTGACTTCACGGCCTCTGGAATTTGAAACCGACATTGTAATTTTAGGTAGTCCTTTACATGAAGCCCCTGGGAAATTTTCAAAAAATGGTGTTTAATTTTGATTCCATTTTTTTAGTCGAATGGCGTAATAGGTGCTTAACAGTATGGTGTATGCCTCATTTCCGTTGATATCCCTTTTTTGTCTAAAATTGCAAATATTTAAATTTAGTTGGCGACTGATCGCAACTAAAATATTAAAGATTGAGGTTTATCCGTAATGAAATTATTCTCACTGTCAGATTTTGAAATTAGGTCATGTACAATTTTTCGAAATTTTGCGTACCTTTTGTGTAATTTTGTGTAAAATATACGCAATTTTTAAATGTTTCAACAATTTTTTGTCGAAATTTCAACATTTTTTTTATTAAACCTTGACCACGGATAGCGTGTATGACGCTTAAGACTGTGGTGGAAATCTCATGTTTGTGGAAATCCCTTGTTTTCGAAAATTGCAAAAATATAAATCTATTCCGAGTCGTTCTAGAACTACAATTATAAACATTATATTTTATTTTTTCATAATGAAATGTTGTAATGAAAAACAGATATTCAAATAATGTCAAGTTCAGTTTTTCGAAAATATTATTTGATGGGCTATTTTGTGTCAAACATAGACAATTATTTTTTTAAAACATTTTTTCTTAGAAAGGCAAAATATTTTTTATTAAATTTAGACCTTAGTGCAAAGGATGCTTGAGAGAATGGTGCAGGTGTCGTGTTCTTTGAAATGTCCGATTTAATAATGAAGGACAAGACACACGTGTCTCTTAAAATATCTGTTTTGATTCACCGCCAAAAAACATTACAATTGGTGTAAAGTGAAGGAAAAGAGAGTAATAACATGTGGTCCAGCACAATGAAAATGAAGTTGTGCGGAATTCAAGAATTTTTAAAGAAGATTTGATAAGAAATTCTCGAACCTTATATACAGAGTGTCCCTTCAAATATGGACCACCCCCAGAACTTCTTAAGGGTTCAGGATATCTAAATGCAGTTTTCGATTAACAATGCGAAATCATGGGGCAAGTAACAATCGTAGAGAAATTGTCTATGACATTTTTAGTTTTCGAGAAATTTAATCATCTTTGATTTTTTAAATGGAACTATATATTTTTTCAGCAGCGATGTATAGATCATAAAAAGAGGAATAAAATGATGTATAATATGCTAGTATTTTGAAAGTAATTTGAGCATAAAATTAGATTTTCTGAAATGTGATTTTGAATTAAACGGACAATATTTCGTGAAGCAGCCCTTGCAACTCTCGCCTTCGGGAAAAGTGACGTTCACGGCGTCAAGACTTGCGTGGAGAGAGGAGATAGAGGGGTGGCAATGAGGGATAAGAGGCCTAACTAAAGCAATCCAGGGTCTTGTCAGAAAGGTCAAATTAAGAAACACTAATTTCAACGATCAGAATAAGAGATTTTTTCCATTGATTTATCTGCATGTAACTTGTCTTCTTTAATAATAAATATAATTTTCAAACTTGACAAGAATCTAACCACCGTCTCTTCGTTGGTAAATTTAATTTTTAATTAAGATGATTATTCGTCCACTGCGCAACCGTACCTCTCCTGTTCATAAATGGAAAAGAAAACATTACACTTCCGTGTTCTGCCGTGTTCTGGATTTTCAAGTTTGTGGCAGCACGTAGCGTTATGAAGTGAGAAACTCTCTAATCAGTATTAGCAGTGTTGACTGCAGATGTTCATTTGTGTTAAAGTTTATTAAATTTACACTGAGAGTCTGTCAAGGATATTTCAAAAATTTTATTGCTTACTTCTTTTTGTACGTGTTTAAATACGTTTATTAACAGTAAACAATAACAGAACATGTCTATCTATTATTTAATGAATTAATCGAGATATTACAATAAAAATGTTTAATCATTCATTCATTCATTTTCCATGTTTTAAAATGAGAGTTTGTTTCTGCAAACACACTGGGATCGATTCTTGTAAGTTTGAAAAGAACCTTTGTTATTGTCATCCTTCCGCTACAAATTATTTTTATTTTGTTCTTTTTAATTATCGTTGCTTTGGAATTTCAGTAGAAGAAAAGTTCAATTCAGATGAACAAATGGCAAAAATCTCTCATTCTGATCGTTAATGTTGATGTTTGTTCATATGATCTTCATGTCAAGACCATGAATTGCTGTAGTTACGCCTCTATCCTTCACAACCGCCTCTCTCGCACACCTTGTCTCCACGAAACAGTCTCGACACTACGAAGGCCGTCTTACGAACGGCTACTTTTGCAAGGACTGCCACAAGAAAAGACCGTTTACTTAATCACGTGTCAGAAAGTCTAATTTTATATTCAAATTATCATCAAAATACTAACATATGATACATTATTTTATTCCTCTTTTCATGATCTATACATTGCTGCTGAAAAACATATATAGTTCCATTTAAAAATTAAAGATGATTAAATTTCTCGAAAACTAAAAATGTCATAGACAATTTCTCTATGGCATGTTACTTGCCCCATCATTTCGCATTGTTAATCGAAAACTGCATTTCGATATCCTGGACCGTTTAGAAGTTATGGGGGTGGTCCATACTTGGTAGGACATCCTGTATACACTTATTCTGGCGCATCTCTTCCATGTACTCTTATGTTTACAATCACGGGGAGACGCAGAAGATTGCTCAGAAGAGAGCTTCATTGTACTTCAAGGCAGTGGGATCTTTCAGATAATAAAGGTTCATCCAAACACACAAATCAAAATCAAACGAATTTAGCACTAGCATGCATTTTGAAACAAAAGAAATAGAGTATAAATTTGAAATAAAACTAATGAGACCTTCGAATTATGCAACTTGCTTTTTCGAAGTACGATCGACACCTAATATTTATTGTATTTTATTTTTACACTTTAATTTCTGAAATAGTTGCATATATTTTGCTCGTGACCTGTGCACAATCGTTAGTAACTTCCTGTTTAATCTACTGATCATGCTGGTAATGTAAACAAGGAAAGAAAAGACTCCTGATCTTGGGAAATTCAAATTTAATACTTCACACAACATAGAGAAACTGAATCATTATTCTTCTACACTGATATTGAGAAACGCACCTAAACGTAATATTTAATTCTTTAAACATTTCTACAAGAAAGAGCAAAATCCCTTCCTAAGGCATTAATTTGTTTAAAGCTAACAGTTTTTGCGGACATGTAAAATTCCCGCTCCAATTTACACAGCTAGTGCCGCGACCATGAGAGATCGGCGCCGTCCCGTTTGCCTGCCCCAAGAGACGTTGTACTACGCCGTATTTTTCATCCGCCCCTCCGAAATCTTGCGCGCTTACCTGAGCGGGCGTCGTGGTTTTCGGCGCCGCTGCGTCCACACGACCCTGCTCGCTGCGACGGCGCGTTCGCTGATCGTCCGTCGGAGCGGTGGCCTCGCCAGCTACTTCCACCTTCTGTCGCCGTTTCGTCTTCTGCCTTCCGCCTCGCTCTCGTCTGATCGGCGTCTCGCTTCCCTCTTGATGGCGTCGTCCCGTCCTCTTCTTCTTCCTTCCTGGCATTCCTTTCCATACATTCTCGTGCAAAATTACTTGCACAAGGCAATTGATCAAACGCGTTTCATTTAGTCCGGCGTACGTACAGCACTCAGTGAATTCACAGCAAGTTGATTACAGACGAAATCTTCTCGTTTCTTCTACTGCCTCAGCGTTAATTTCCATACGTGGCCCGCACAATCCATTTTATTAGCGAGTGGACTTATAGCAGCGTACTTTACTCTAACTCGCTTTCTTCAAAATCATTGTTCCATTAAACAGCGACCTAATTAGCACTCATGCCTCGTACCTTATTAACTAGGATTTTGGCGACCAATGCTTCGTCGAAAAAAAATTCCGAAGCGATGCTGGTGACGATTCTGGCAATAAGAATCAATGCGGGCGGCGATTCTAGCGAAGAGAGTGAATATTTACCCCCTACCCTTCCACGTAGGGGAGGGTAGACGTCACTCCCCTTGTTGGGTCGACCCGGCGCTCGTCTCGGTTTCTCCCAGTCCGCGACCATGTTCGGGCAATGGCCGCTAGGTCTCGCAGTTCTGACCACTGCGGCGCTCGCTCTTGTTATACATACGTTTCCGCGTCCGCACATGGTTCGCGGGCGGTTGGAACGTATGGGGAAATTACCATACATCACAATGTATATACATGTGCGTAAACACGTACCCGTGTTTTTGTGTTTGTGCACAGCATGTACGTAGCCTGCGAGAAATTAAAAATCATTGGAGTAGTGTTCTTTTTCAACAAAATGTTAAGTGGTACTGGTACAATGATGCTGTGCCAATTGCTAGAGAACCAATGCTGAATTGACGTTTTGTTTTATGTTTTCGCCGTCATCAGGCAAGTGGCAACGAAGTGACCCCCGCGGAGCGGAATGGACAGGACGGACGCCCTCCCGCCGCCGCCGCCGCCCAGGCAGGCGCGCTGCCCGCGCCCACGCCCTCAGGCGCCATCATCGCGGCAGTGGCTGACGCAGGCCTGCTCCCCAATCAGCAGCGTAGGTCCTGCAGAGGAGGCCCGAATCCTAAGCAGTCTGATCTTAAGCATTTCCCTCTAGGTCCGGCAGCGAGAACAGCCAGAACGGAAAAACACCAACACCAAATTTAAAAAAATAATTTTGTTCAAAACATATGAAGAGGTATGGGAAAATGCTATGAATCGCATATGACGGTATTTAGTTCTTACAGTAAACACCTATGTGTACAATATATAAAATATGTTTAAGCACTTTTCATATAATAACAAACATATACACACACAATGTAAAAGGTTTGATTTCATCAGTTTCACATTGTGCACGAGTTAGGGAACGTAAAAGGAAATTTGGTTTCATTCATTGTAATGGGTAGGAAAAGTGTTCTCAGATGCGGCACCTCTTTAAAAACATAGCTGTTTTCTTGCAGATGGTTTAATGTTTGTATTTGGGGGGATGAAATGAAGGTAAGTAAACACAATTTGCTCTACCTTTTTGCACGTTTTCTTTGGATTACTACATTTTGTCACCTTTTCATGATTTTTTATGCTTCAGCACCTTTTGCTCCACTGTTTTCTGCGTTTTTCAATGATTGGGCAGAAAAGTGTATTTTTCCCTTCTTTAACAGCTTTTTTACTTTTCCGTATAGGTATGTATACACGTAATGATATACGTAGTATAGAGAAAGTGACGTATTGCTGCGCGAAAAATGGCAATCATCAATTTTTACTTTCCCGTATACCTACGCATACACGGAGTGATATACTTAGTATAGCGAATGTTATGTAATGCGCGCAAAAATGGCCAACTTTCGACAAAAAAAATTCGTTGCCGGGCGCTGCTAACGAAAAATTGGATAAAACCTGTTGCTAAATTAAGAAACAAAATCCCCTAACACGTGATGTAGCCAGAACCCCCCTCTTTTGCGTGTCCTTGATAAAGAAAAACCAAGTGTTAAGAAAACGTCTGTCTGTCGGTCCGTCCGTCCGTCTGTGAACACTGCTAGCGCCTAAACCTACGTACGATTTCTTCCAAAATGTATATTCCCCGATCGATCTGATTTATTATTAAAGATTTAGTGCCGAAAAACAACAAAAGGTACAGAGAAAGTGTTGGAAGAAATTTCAAGAATTTTGTGAAGAAAGAAAATGCAAATGAACAGCTCAAACTACAAATGAAATTACATATATTTTAGGCAATTAACATGCGACCATTAGATGGTGAAGAATACAAAGAACATGCTATCTAAACAATGTGAAACGTTACAACCAAAATTATTCATGAAATTATTTTAATGAGTACACACGTGTGTTCAATCCGTTCGAAATTGACGAATTCCGCTGCAAATTCATCTTGTACATCAACCTTTTCAAATACTTCTATGGACGACCAAGACTTGAAAAACTCATCTTCCTACTACTTTAATAATTGCGTTTTTAATAAATGCTCAAAGAAGCAGCTTTGTAATAATATTTTTTTGAGTGTTTTATTACCATAAATTAGAAACATTTGAAATCATTTTCTGCATTAAACTGTTACTAGCGTACCCGTGCGAGAACTCTCGCATGTTAAACACCATCCTTCTCCTATCCCTTTGTCTATCCTTTCTATTAAGAAGGGCGGTTGTTAATTAAAGTGTTTATTTGTTTAAAAATGTATAAATGTAACTTCCAATGAACTTACAGAATATCAAAAATTATAATACAATTTATGTTGGAAACAAATTTTCAATAATGGTTTATTCATCATTATAGAGAGATGTTCTTGGAAAAAATAGTACTTCTTTAAAAACATTTGAAAAAATTATTTAATCTTTCTCGAGAGTGTGCTTTCGCTTCCTTTGATTGTCACAAATATATTAGAAAAGGTTTTTACCCTTGAGAAGGTCAAGTAAAGTAGTGCGAAAATACCGAATCGAGCAAGTACAACCCTATTCTTTGCAATGTTATTTAACTTTCCTTGATTTGTTATGTGGAACAGAAGGGGTTTTGGAGAGGCAAGGTGCCAGCTTGCTGGGGTGCGAAAATTGGAAAATTATTTCTATACTAAAAAGTATTGGATTGTTTACTGCGTCCTTACGTAGTTGTAGTTGTTGTAGTAGTTGTTGTTGTTTTTTTGCGTGTGGAGGCTTGTCTTCACGATTGAATATCACACGGCATTTCGTGACTTTCTCCGTAGTGCCGTTAGAAGTCGCATGATCGCCAGCACTGCTCGATACAGTCGCGATTAGGCGATTCCTAGTGACACGACCACAAACGACGCGAAATACCGTGAGATATTCCATCGTGAAGGCAAGGCACTACACGCCAAGATATAAAAACACAAGTATATGCTATTCTATCTATAATTTTAAATTTAGTTGCTTTTTTAAAATAATTCACGTAGTGTTGTACGCTAGAGCTTTTTGATTTTTGTTTTTCATTAATATAATGATAATTTACTTTTAGCTAATTTAAAACATTTGTCCTTTGTGTTGTGCCATAGCACAAGTTTTCCCCTACTTCCTCCGAGTACCCGTGCGAGAACTCTCGCATGTTAAACGCCACACTCATCCCTTCTATTTACACTCTAAGAGGGAAATTTGTTAATGAAACGTGTTTATTTGTTTAAAAATGAATAAAGGTAACTTGCAATGTACTAACACAATATCAAATAAAAATTTAAAAAAAACAACAATTCACTTGCCGCTTAAAAGAAATTTTCAACTAAGAATTATTCAGTATTATGGAAAGTTTTTTTGAAACAATTCACAACACTTCCTTAAAGACCACATTTGAAGTAATTATTCAATATTTTTTGACAGTTAGCTTTTAGCGTTTCGTGATAGTCACAAAAAACATTAGCTTTTGACTTTTAAGAAGCTACGTATCTGAAATCGCTGACTTGAAAATATCAATGAATCACTGGTGATAACGAAAATACTGGTAAAAGTAAAACAGAAACATAGTCTTCACTGTTCACCCACAACCCTCCACAATTAGACACATAGCATTTAACGACCACGACAAAATATTAATTGAATGGTTTCACAACACGTATAAGACACATCTTCATAGATATCAAGCAATTATAATAATACTGATAGTTGTTGCTGGAGAGTAAATCTTGAATGAATGATTATGCAAAGAACCTCGTCAGACTGTACAAACCACAGTGTATACAGAAAGCATAAATATAAGAATGAGGAATCTAAGCCTTCTAAGCATGTCGTCACAAAAGAGGCTACCTGCAGCAAAGGCTGAAATATTGAGGTGGCCTTGATAGTTTTGAAGCGCGGAACCGAAGATTTCTTGTAGATTATCTTTATCTTGTAGATTATGATGTGAAAGGCGTTTCTTTGAGGCCTTTGGTCTCATAAGTTTAGTTCTTAAGGCCCTAAGGTCCGTTCGCTCTAACTTTACTCAGCACGTAAACAAATGCACGTGGTCATCACTTGTTCTCATTGGCTCACTGACACTGCACTCCCCTTCAGGGCGCCGTGCACTGTAGGAGTTAGGTCCCTTTCAAAATTGATTTATTTCCGGACTCTCTACACAAACAGTCGAAATAATTTTCTCCTTTGCTTGAAGTAAAATAAGACACCGAGCATGACCGTAACTGCCAACCTTCAGCTGTCAACGTACCTCTTTGAGATAACGTTCGTTCGGCGCCGCTCCTGCCAAATTTTATCAGGAGGAGTTCCGTTTTCGAATAAGAAAGTTCTAAAATAATGTATTTTTGTTTGGTTAGCGAAAGGTGTGTTTGCTCATTGCGGTGATTTTTGTTTCCACATAAAACACAATAAGTGAAGCAGTTCCCGGGATAAGCAGGTTTGAAACATTCGCAGGGAAAATCCCTTAAACGTAGTGAGACGAAGGTGGTATTGATATGTTTGAATAATTAGCGGCTAAAAATTCGTCACTTACTTTGTGGCAGGTGGAAGAAATGACTGCTGAATTGCAGGTGTCGGTGTCAGAAGTGTTTGAAAACTGTGTAATGAATTAAGTTATTGGAAAGGTAACTTCTCCACGTAAGAAGAGATGTAGAACAAACCAGGTTCGATGGCGAGTGCAATGAATTTGTTAATCTGAATCTGAATTTGTTAATCTTTCGTATTCATGTGAACATTTTTTCTAAGAAACGAATTTCCAACATAACATAAAATTCTTAATGTGGTTAATGAAGATTCGTAATTTGCAAGAACATACGGAAGTGTAAGTTCTGTGATATTTAAGCAAAATATTTGCGTATTTTGGTTGGTATTTTGGGCGTATTAAAAAAGTACTAGTGAAAATAGCATGCTATGACAGTTCTGGCTACGACACGTGTTGGCGTTTGAGAATGGTCGTGGCGCGAATGGCGTAGCCAATCGCGAAATACAGAGCGGAGGGATACATTCAAAATTTGTTTACATGCGGAGTGAAGTTACTGCGAACCGACCTTAGAACGCTTTGTTTAGGAGTTATTTGACGAAAACTTTGGAAAGTGTTGCGGGTTGCATTTCACCTGAATATTTAGATGCGTTTTTTAAAACAAATCCTTCATATTTTGAAAGTCAAACTGCAATTCGTCATGTTTCCAAGAAATTCTCTTTCTTTCGACCCCTTATGTATATAGATTAGTTGCGTGTGAGAGCCGCAACGGAAAAGTATACTACTGAAATAATACAGGAGACGATTAAAAAATGTCTTGAATATAAATTATTCCAGGAGGCAGTGATAACTTGGAGCTAAATTCACATATTCCGATGTCAATGTGAAGTAAAATTTCTATTTTTTGTAATTCCTGTGATTTTAATTATCCATTAAATTTAGTTAGTTTAGTTAGTTAATGCCTTATATTACGTGGCGAGACTCGGGCCATCAGGCCCGCTCTTCCGTCTGACCACCCAAAATTTCACTACGCTCCTTTCACCACCTAGCGGAGAAAGAAGGTATTATCTCGGGCGACGAAACAGGCGATTTTATTTTGGCTCAGAGGCGTCATTTAAGCTTGAAGAGTCATTTAGGCTTGAATTATGATAATAATACTTATAGTAACTTTGATTCATGTAATGTCTTAATTCGTGAAATATGCTTCGATTTTTCTAACTTTACTTCTCAAGGCCCGTATTCACAATGGAAAATGTCACGGTATTTTGCTTCTTTCTCAGCGTGCCGCTAGACAGCGCATGATCGCGATCGTATGAAGCAGTGCTGCGATCATTCGATTTCTAGTGGCACGACCGTGAGGGACCCGAAATGCTATATAATATTCAATCGTGGCCATAGGGCCTTGAGAGGCAAAGTTAGAAAAATCGTACTATAGTCACACTAAAAATCACTCGAAGTGCTGTGACATTACTTATAATGAAATTTGTTTTCAGTATTTTCACTATCATCCACATTGGTTAAAAATAAGAAAAAATATTATAGAATGTTATGAAACCCATATTACGGGGAAAATTAAGACAGTACATCATGTGAAAAATCAATTTTAATTTTTTTTATAAATGGCATCAAAACTAGTTGTCAAAAATATCTTAGAAGTTTTAAATACCCTGTTTCTACAATTTTTTGCAGCCTGATACATGTAATAGAAGCTAAGAAAAAATAAAACTTGAAAAACCCGATTTTCTTTGTATTTCTGCAATTTTTTAGCATTACCTTAAGTGGTTGATTTTGTAGATATATAGGTCATTTTATGTTCTCTTTCTTCGGATTATCACGATTATAGAATTAATTTGGAAGACCTTTTCACCCCCTTACGCTAGTTCATCATTTATAGAGAAAACTACTAACCTGGCTACACTGCCTCTAAGGACATGGCTTTAATTGTGTGATTATAATCACAATTTTACAAGCGAAAATAATTATTACAAAACATTATTACAGAAAATGTATTGTTTTTTGCAATTTCATGATATAATAATTTTAAATTTAACTTTAGGTCTTCTCTCATTTACAAATTTATCAATGACAGTAGAAATAATATTTTTTAAACACATCGTTTTTTTCATGCTCTGTTGATGAAATATTCAAGTTACTCAGACGTTGTGCCTAGTACTACGTTAATCATTTTTAATCAACTTTAATTTTTCAAACGTTCTTTCGGTGCTGACATCCGTGACAGGAAGTGTCAAGTCAAAACTGCACACACTTCGGCAAAACTTTTTTAAATATTTGCAATGTTTAATAGTTAATAAATACTACTATTGAAATTCGACTATTTAAAGAAAGGCGCAAGAATATGTGCTACCAAAACTTCGGTCTGTATCACTGTGAAAATGGTCATTGTATTTTTCAATCGAACAGAACGCCGATGCAACTGGTTAATGGTAATATTTAGTAACCCTTAGAAAAGTCTAGGTTAGTATCTTTGTTCGCCAGTCGCTGATCCCCTTAAAGTTTGGCAAATGGTCGTTTTTTCTTCTTTCGTTTATTTCTGAATTTCACGTCTACTTTCCAAGCTTTGGATAATTATAGTGAATCATCGAAGTGATTCCCTTCAGTCTTCAGTTTTTCGTAGGCGCTGTCAAGTATATTTTGTACAGTTCGTAAAGACAAATCAGGGCTTCGAAGGTATTTTGAAAGTGTTAATTGATGTTAGTATTTTATTTGGTTGGTGCAAATGAAATTGCGGTTACGGGTCACTAGGTCTTCAGAAATCAAGTCTACACAAATAATGTCTAGTATTTGAGGTCTGACATTTGGTTTTCTCTAAAAGTTCTATATAATTAATGTCTACACATCGTGATCTACATGAAAAAATTTCTATTGCGAATATGTCTACACGGAGAAATGTCTATTACCTAAATGTCTACAGACAAAAATGTCAACATACAAAAATGAATATTGTAAATATGTCTACATAGAAAAAGGATCTACGTATTAAAGTTGGTTGGACTTGTTAGGAAGTGTAATTATAAATGCATATTTAACTCGAAAAATATTTTTATCAAATTTATGCACCTCATGAATAGGACAGAGTTTCATTAAAATCATTTTTCAGATTCTTCTACTTCATCTGCTTGCGATTTCAGGCAATAATATAATCCTCTCATGTAGGTATTTCATTCCGATGTCTATAGTCTTCTTATTAATAAGAAGTAAGAATATTTCAACTTGATCCGTATTGACACGATACAATTTTTTAAAAGAAATTTATAATCTTAAGTATTCCGCTCGAAGATGTGAAATAAAATTCTCGTTGTCTCTCTGATCAGGTTTCATATAGATATTTCCAAATTCTTGCAAGTGGAGTCACAATATGTTTTTAAAATTTTCAAGGCTATCCTTCGATGCTATTTATGGTTATTTAAAACCCGATTAACACCATGTCTTGCACATTCCACGTTTCAGGCGGGAAACATGGAGGCATTGCTTGTCGCCTTACTCTTCTAGGCACACCCTTGATGTGTCCTTTCCATAAAGCTGGGTTCGGGTCCCATGTCGTCACTTATGATTTTGCAAAAATAAAAATCAATGAAGTTTTTCTGCTACAAGACAAAGCGAGACTTAACGTCGCAAAAACAAAAAGTGTTGAAAAACCCGTCTTTTTGAGCGTTGAAATTCTCGCTCATGTTCCGTACTTGCTCGACATCTCACGAACAGATTATAACATTTTCAGACATCTGGATGCATTTTTAGTAAGCACGACTTTAAAAAGAAGAAGCAACTATTCAAAAAAATTATTATATTTATTGACCCACGATCTCCAGAATTATTTAAAAAAGGAATATCTGCACTTGTTTCACGTTTGGAGAAAGTGTAGAAGTGAATAGAAATCACTTTGTTTAAAGATGTAATTTTTCAGTTATGAGAAGTACTGTAATTTGTAATTTATTACGGCCTTTTCAGTTGCCGATAAAATACAATACCAGAAATAACCCCATACATATACACCCAATAAAACATAGTACTAATATACAGTACCGGCACTAAACTAAAATGCAATACCCTATACCCAATAATATACAGTACTAAATGGAAAACAAATTCGAAAATTTCCCACTTCTTTTCTCAAGGTACGGAATTCACTCCATTCAATGATTGTGTTAAAAAATATAATATTGTAAAGCTGGCGAAATATTAAAAAATCCAAATCTTTTGGCTATAAATGAATCGTTGCATGAAGAATATCTTGTAGGACAACATAGAATTAAGGTCAGATTATATCGCTTGTTGACTAAATACATCATGGTTAAAAATGAATTGCAGTGAAAAATCCCTTATACATATTAGCCCATTAAGGGCATCATTAAACAAACGATTTAAATTATGAACACAACAAAGCACAAAACAATTTATTGTTCGATATTACATTAAATAATTAAACAAAGAAAAAGGGAAAACGCTTCTCTTTCTTTTCCTGAAGCACAGTTTAGAAATTAATAAAATTTAATTTCTAGAGAGATTGGAGGAGCTACGAATTTGGATAATACACCGACCCTACCCTTTACTTTGATTTTCACTTACACCTCTTTTTAACTAAATTTAAACATCTATTATACATTCGTTACAGGCTCATTAAGGGCAACAGGCGTTAAGAATTTATGCCAGTCGTTGCCGCAAGAGTGTATAAACCAAAGTAAATAGACGTATGCATAACAACCTGCTACGTACCTCAACAAATGAATTATTGGATTGCCAAGATTTCTCTTAGGCTACACTGCACACTGAATACATTATTAGCACCCCAGACCTTTAGTGCCCCAGTATATCATATAGACAATCCCCAATAAACATAGGTGATTGTTCCCCATTTCAGGTGCAGCATCAGACGCCAGCCTTCCGGCAGCGCAGCACAGCGAACCAGAGCCTCAGGGATTCATCCCCGACGCCGAGACCATGCGACGCCTCCGCAGCCTGGGCGACTCCTTGCCCAGAGCGCTCTTCCGCAGGGAAATCAACGGTCTCTGGGACCCGACCCCTCGCCGAGGGCCCTTCGTGAGGCGCATGCCCCCCGGCCCACGCGCGCCTGCCCGTAACAGCTCAACAGACATGCAGCGCCCGGCGGGCTAACTCGCCCAGCCTTCACCTTAGAGACAGCAACTCCCTCGACCAACTGAAGCGCATCTCAGAAGCGGCACATCACATTTCCAGCGCCCGGCTGGCTAACTCGTCCAGCCTTCGCCTTAGAGACACCAAATCCATCGACACACTGAAGCGCCTCTCAAAAGCGGCACATCACATTTCCAGCGCCCGGCTGGCTAAATCGTCCACCCATCTCCTTAGAGATAGCAACTTCCTCGACACACCGAAGCGCCTCTCAAAAGCGGCACTTCACTTTTCCAGAGCCTGGCTGGCTAACTCGTCCAGCCTTCGCCTTAGAGACAGCAACTCCCTCGACACACTGAAGCGCCTCTCAAAAGCGGCACATCACATTTCCAGCACCCGGCTGGCTAACTCGTCCAGCCTTCGCCTTAGAGACAGCAAATCCCTCGACCCACTGAAGCGCCTCTCAAAAGCGGCACATCACATTTCCAGCGCCCGGCTGGCTAACTCGTCCAGCCTTCGCCTTAGAGACAGCAAATCCCTCGACCCACTGAAGCGCCTCTCAAAAGCGGCACATCACATTTCCAGCACCCGGCTGGCTAACTCGTCCAGCCTTCGCCTTAGAGACAGCAAATCCCTCGACACACTGAAGCGCCTCACAAAAGCGGCACATCACATTTCCAGCGCCCGGCTGGCTAACTCGTCCAGCCTTCGCCTTAGAGACAGCAACTCCCTCGACCCACTGAAGCGCCTCTCAAAAGCGGCACATCACATTTCCAGCGCCCGGCTGGCTAACTCGTCCAGCCTTCGCCTTAGAGACAGCAAATCCATCGACACACTGAAGCGCCTCTCAAAAGCGGCACATCACATTTCCAGCGCCCGGCTGGCTAAATCGTCCACCCATCTCCTTAGAGATAGCAACTTCCTCGACACACCGAAGCGCCTCTCAAAAGCGGCACTTCACTTTTCCAGCGCCTGGCTAGCTAACTCGTCCAGCCTTCGCCTTAGAGACAGCAAATCCCTCGACCCACTGAAGCGCCTCTCAAAAGCGGCACATCACATTTCCAGCACCCGGCTGGCTAACTCGTCCAGCCTTCGCCTTAGAGACAGCAAATCCCTCGACCCACTGAAGCGCCTCTCAAAAGCGGCACATCACATTTCCAGCGCCCGGCTGGCTAACTCGTCCAGCCTTCGCCTTAGAGACAGCAAATCCCTCGACCCACTGAAGCGCCTCTCAAAAGCGGCACATCACATTTCCAGCGCCCGGCTGGCTAACTCGTCCAGCCTTCGCCTTAGAGACAGCAACTCCCTCGACACACTGAAGCGCCTCTCAAAAGCGGCACATCATATTT
Organism: Acheta domesticus; assembly: GCA_031308135.1. Taxonomy (NCBI): domain Eukaryota; kingdom Metazoa; phylum Arthropoda; class Insecta; order Orthoptera; family Gryllidae; genus Acheta; species Acheta domesticus. The sequence continues at coordinate 35,077,581 of JAHLJT010002406.1, forward strand.
CCAGCGCCCGGCTGGCTAACTCGTCCAGCCTTCGCCTTAGAGACAGCAACTCCCTCGACACACTGAAGCGCCTCTCAAAAGCGGCACATCACATTTCCAGCGCCCGGCTGGCTAACTCGTCCAGCCTTCGCCTTAGAGACAGCAACTCCCTCGACCCACTGAAGCGCCTCTCAAAAGCGGCACATGACATTTCCAGCACCCGGCTGGCTAACTCGTCCAGCCTTCGCCTTAGAGACAGCAACTCCCTCGACACACTGAAGCGCCTCTCAAAAGCGGCACATCACATTTCCAGCGCCCGGCTGGCTAACTCGTCCAGCCTTCGCCTTAGAGACAGCAACTCCCTCGACACACTGAAGCGCCTCTCAAAAGCGGCACATCACATTTCCAGCGCCCGGCTGGCTAACTCGTCCAGCCTTCGCCTTAGAGACAGCAACTCCCTCGACCCACTGAAGCGCCTCTCAAAAGCGGCACATGACATTTCCAGCACCCGGCTGGCTAACTCGTCCAGCCTTCGCCTTAGAGACAGCAACTCCCTCGACCCACTGAAGCGCCTCTCAAAAGCGGCACATGACATTTCCAGCACCCGGCTGGCTAACTCGTCCAGCCTTCGCCTTAGAGACAGCAACTCCCTCGACACACTGAAGCGCCTCTCAAAAGAGGCACATCACATTTCCAGCGCCTGGCTGGCTAACTCGTCCAGCCTTCGCCTTAGAGACAGCAACTCCCTCGACACACTGAAGCGCCTCTCAAAAGCGGCACATCACATTTCCAGCGCCCGGCTGGCTAACTCGTCCAGCCTTCGCCTTAGAGACAGCAACTCCCTCGACCCACTGAAGCGCCTCTCAAAAGCGGCACATGACATTTCCAGCACCCGGCTGGCTAACTCGTCCAGCCTTCGCCTTAGATACAGCAAATCCCTCGACACACTGAAGCGCCTCTCAAAAGCGGCACATCACATTTCCACCACCCGGCTGGCTAACTCGTCCAGTCTTCGCCTTAGATACAGCAACTCCCTCGACCCACTGAAGTGCTTCTCAAAAGCGGCACATCACATTTCCAGCGCCCGGCTGGCTAACTCGTCCAGCCTTCGCCTTAGGGACAGCAAATCCCTCGACACACTGAAGCGCCTCTCAAAAGCGGCACATCACATTTCGAGCACCCGGCTGGCTAACTCGTCCAGCCTTCGCCTTAGAGACAGCAAATCCCTCGACACACTGAAGCGCCTCTCAAAAGCGGCACATCACATTTCCAGCGCCCGGCTGGCTAACTCGTCCAGCCTTCGCCTTAGAGACAGCAACTCCCTCGACACACTGAAGCGCCTCTCAAAAGCGGCACATCACATTTCCAACACCCGGCTGGCTAACTCGTCCAGTCTTCGCCTTACATACAGCAACTCCCTCGACACACTGAAGCGCCTCTCAAAAGCGGCACATCACATTTCCAGCGCCCGGCTGGCTAACTCGTCCAGCCTTCGCCTTAGATACAGCAACTTCCTCGACCCACTGAAGCGCCTCTCAAAAGCGGCACATCACATTTCCAGCGCCTGGCTGGCTAACTCGTCCAGCCTTCGCCTTAGGGACAGCAACTCCCTCGACACACTGAAGCGCCTCTCAAAAGCGGCACATCACATTTCCAGCGCCCGGCTGGCTAACTCGTCCAGCCTTCGCCTTAGAGACAGCAACTCCCTCGACACACTGAAGCGCCTCTCAAAAGCGGCACATCATATTTCCAGCGCCCGGCTGGCTAACTCGTCCAGCCTTCGCCTTAGAGGCAGCAACTCCCTCGACCCACTGAAGCGCCTCTCAAAAGCGGCACATCACATTTCCAGCACCCGGCTGGCTAACTCGTCCAGCCTTCGCCTTAGAGACAGCAACTCCCTCGACACACTGAAGCGCCTCTCAAAAGCGGCACATCACATTTCCAGCGCCCGGCTGGCTAACTCGTCCAGCCTTCGCCTTAGAGACAGCAACTCCCTCGACCCACTGAAGTGCTTCTCAAAAGCGGCACATCACATTTCCAGCGCTCGTCAGGCTAATACGTCAACCTTTCACCTCAGAGAGACAGCACGACGCAGTGAAGCCCCTATGAAAAGTTGGTCCATACAACAAAAGTGGCCCAGCGCTCGCCAGGACATCATGTCTACTCTTGAGCTCCGAGAGACAGCACAATGCACAATAGTGACCAAACTATCCCGATTTTACGTAGTGCGTCGACGCGGCACATTGCGCTTTGCATACATGCCTGTGCAACACACTCTCATGGTTCCAGCGCCTGGCACACTAAGATGTCCAACATTGATGGAATAGTGACCTAACAACGAGACCATTATCCAATACAAAGTGTTTATATCAAAAGAAGTGTTTTTTAGAAGTCCAATGGTTGTTGTAGTACAGTCTGCTAAGTAGGCAGTGGTCATTAGGCTTGCCTATACCAACATCAAGTATTTTCTGGGACGCAAATTCAGATTTGAACTACATAAGGTATTTTTAAGATCGTATTTTTTTAAAATTAAGATGAATACTAATTGATACTAGATCTGCCAACCTCATGTACTATTGACGAATTGAATGAAATAAATCACGTTCGTCTTGAAAAATGTATTTTATTGCAGTATGTGAGTGATGTGAATAAGACTGCGTGTTTTCAATACTCTTCACATGGCTCTTATTAGACTGCAAAAATCCATATTTGATAGGAACATAAAGAGACAAATATTGAATATTATAATTTTTAAATTCATAAAGAGAGTTTTTATTTCTTGTCTTACGAATACTTCGTAAGAAGAGAATGTTATGTAATTTTCCAGGGCTCTGCGCTTGTGTCGCATAGAGGTATCAGCGCCGGCACGTTAACTCTGAGGAACTGGGTTCGGGGTTAACACCAAGTGTATACTGACTACATCAAGAATTACATTTACAATACAATAGTCAATATCATGACGTCCGTGACCTTTTTGGAAAAAGACAGGGTTTATTTTACTTAATTAGTGTCTGAAATTTATTCAATTGACAAAAAATGTATTTGCTACAAACCGCACTATTTTTTCATTAAATTTTCTCCATGTAACAACCGACGGTAAAAATATAGTGCAAGTCAATTTCCGGCAACTCACCATTTTTTTCGAAAATGGAAAAAATATGTGTGAGAAAAATTGGATTGAGACAATTACATTTTTAAACGATGGCCCAAGTTTGGTTCTTACGGCGCTTATGTAGCGTAGGGGCATGGCTGGCATGAAGTGATCAAGAAATATTTGGTCCAATTAGACTTTTTAACGAAAGTTGACAAAATATAAAAAACTTAAAAACGTTTTTGTAAAATGCAAAATAAATTGGTGCAATTGTTACCATTAATATGTTCATTATGAGGTAAAATTTTGAGATTTGGAAAAAAAATCCTTCCAGTAATTTTATTTTCATAGATGCCCCCTTTAAGAATATTAAAGAAGGGTAAATCCTCGTCATATAAGGACATTTTTTTTGAAAAGTTCGAAGCCAATTTTACGAAAAGGACGTTTAAGCGTTACTGTAAATACGAAATTTTAAACTGTTTTTCTTAAAAATCTTTTGATTTTTGGAAAAACCTCATTGGATGGAATTTGAAGCACTTCACTCAGAATTTCAATAATGTTTTCAAATCCCCGGAAATGTACATATTAGTGAGAGATATTCAGACTTTTTCAATACACTGCATTTTTTTAGGCTAAATAGTTTTGAATAAATTATTTATTTAATTTTAAGTAATTCATGATCATAATTAATTTACTTTTTATAAAAAACGTCTTAACGGTACAAAGTTTCGAAACGCGGTAACGCTTCACCTTCAGGTACATCTGCAATGGTTTGTTATATAATTATTACTACATATAATGCTAATTCTATAAAACTAAGATTTAACAACGATTTTCAATAAACATGACAATTATATGACAATTAGGTTAAGTTCTAGGTAATTAACGTCTACACATATCCAAATTAATCATTTAAAATGCTGATTGTTTTAAATATAGTAAAAATTGTAACAGTATCTGTTTTTATGAAATTCGCTTACCTTGAAATGTAAAAGAAAACTGAAGATAATGTTTATGATTTTAAATTGAGATATGAATTATCTTCAGTTTTCTTTAAGAAATTGATTGGTTGCAGATTGACTGTGTTATAATTCATCGTTTCATGTGCTGCGCAATATTTGAGAACTGATTTTCAAATTCACAAACTGTGAATATCTCTGTCAAATACACTTTAATCTGTTATTATTTGACTGTTCCGAGCCAATATGAGCGTGTCGTACATGTTGTAATCTGCATAGTTACATAAACGATAATTACGAGCATCACTCATGCTGCGCACGGCAACGTTTAATGTTTTACTTGCCTTGCAAACTTACTTTCAATAATTCAAGTGTTAGTTCTCCACTAGACAGTGAACGCACGAGTTGACAGTTGTGGTCCCTGTAACGCACATTGTCTATCTGCCAGAGATCGCAACCTCTTCCAATGCGAATGTGTTTATCACTCAAGTGGACGCCATGATCACTAGCCAACAGTATCGTTGTTTCTCTCTCAGTTATGATTTGTGCGTAAGTGTTCAATACATGCTATTGTAAATTCTTTCTGTAAATACCGTATTATCATTTATTCTGGGATAACTTCGGCACTAAAAACACGGTATGGTACTCATTAAATAATTATTTTTTAAAGAGTTAATTCTTAGTCAACAAATTTATTATGTAATAATTTATTCGGTTCAACTATATTCTTAATTCTAGTTGTGCCTTCTGAATTTTCCTGAATAATAGTAATTCCCCTAGAAAATTATGTGTTTCTAACACCACCATGTTCTCTCCCAAACACACTGGTCCTTCGAAAGTTTTCGTGGTAAGTGGTAGCAGAACAGATTTTATACGGTATTCCACCAAACAGTTCATTGCTCACAGCTTGCTTGCTCTTCCAAAAAGTTTCGATCGCTGAATATGGAATTCATTGGAAGCCCACGCTGATGTAATCAAAGCAAACTTGTGTGAAATTATTTTTGCATTTCTGTATCACATGTATTGTAACAGTTAAATTTATTGTACTGTAACACTGTACACAGTTAAATTTATTCCTGTTTGTGTCATTTGTGTCAAAAGTCAAATACGACTGAAGCTTCCGACTTGCGAAATGAATGCAGAATGCAATGAATGCATCGTTTGTTACGCTTTCAAGTTACAACTGAGGTGTTAGTAGGGCAGAAATTGCGAAATATCAGTACAACGTAATTGTTTCCAATAATGCGACAAAACATATGCTCTTGTAACAATTCTATTTATGAAAATCTAACTAGTGGTGCTACAGAATAGCTAAGACTTTCCTGTATTAGTTTTCTATTTCCTTCAGTCTTCGCTATCTATTCCGAATTGCCACAAACTCTTTCTTGCCAGCTGTCATCTATCACAGCCAAAAGTACATTTTTCTGTCATTTCTTAATTTTTCGGTTTCCTATTGGTAGTACGGAAACATTAATTTTAGAATATTAAAGAACACAGAAACCTAGTCATAAATGACAATTTTCTTTTAAAAGTTATGTGCCGATTAAAAGAAAACGGCGTTTTAGCGCTACTAAAAATGCGAAATTTGAAGCTCATTTTCACAGAAACTTTTTGTGTTTTCAAAATACTTTATTTGAAGTTATTTGAAGCATGTACACTTACAAATATAATAATGTTTTAAAATTGCTGGTAATGTGCATATTAAAGATGTGAGAAATCTTTCAAAAAAATTACAATTATGTAATTTTTGAAAAACAAAAAAATAACTCAAAATAAACTTTACGCTATACTAAAGAGTGTAATTAACACTATCCGTTACAAAAGTTTGAAGAAAAAATTTGCAGCCATATATGAGAAAATGGCGTTTGAGCGTTTCTGAAAATCCGAAATTTTGAACTACTTTTCACTTTTCACTTTGTGTTTTTGATAAATTTTACTTGACATTATTTAAATCACATGTACTCGTAAATATAAAAATGTGAAAAAATCGCCGCTAGTGTAAATATTATCGACGTGAGAAACACGTGAAAAAACTAACATTTTTGTAATTTTTGAAAAATGACAAGCTATAGAGCATCATGGATTTTATGTCATCTGATAGAGTACATTTACCACTATCGCTACCAAAAATTTAAAGAAAAAATTCGAAGCCATTTTTGAGGAAATCTTGTTTTGTTATTTTTTAAAATTGCACATATTGCACGAAAAGTACTAAAATTTTGAAAAACATTTACATGATCTTTATTAAAGAACTCAATATGGAGAACAAATTGTATTGGAAGAAAGAATCGCTATCTTCAATTTTGTACTTGGAGAAAGACGCCGAAAAAAATTCAAACTTTCACAATTTTGGAAAATTCATAGTTATTCGTGAAAATCGGAGCTATGCCATGTTAATAAGTGTATTTCACTCTATTCATACAAGAAAATTAAAGAAAAATTTTGGAGCCGTTTTTGAGAAAATTTTGAAAATCCCCGGGGGGCTTCATATAAAGTACCCCCAAATATTGACCATATATTGACCGTATGGTGAAAAGACCAGTATTACATGATCACGACATTCAGAATTTCCCAGCGATCGATCGCTGGGAAAATCAACAGGGTCAAAGAACGAACTCAATGAATCACGGATTCAATCGAACGGCGGAAGGCTGAAAGGCAGTTGGCGGAGTATAGCCGAGGGGACGGACGGAAAGATGGCGACATGAATGTAATACGGAGACGAAAGGAGAGAAATCGGTTATGATCGACTCAATGTGGACAACGGAGACGAGCGTTACGAAATAGGTGAGAAGAGTGACTGATGGTTCATCGTGATTGTTAAAGAAGAACTATAATAATAGAAATTAGTGAAAGAAGTGCAGGGTTTCGTGGACATGTGTGTGATACGGTGATCATGACATGATGATGTGGAAATTAGGATAGTAAAGGCGATAAGAATAACTTCGGGCGATCTAGTGCGACGGAGAAGATACAAGAAGAGAATACCTTCGTTACGGAGAGGTGTTAGGACATTGGACGAGAAATTGCGCATCCAGTAATTAGTAACTTGTCGACGCAACTACTCGTACGTATGCGCGATATAGTGGTGCAGAATCATACAATTAGAAGCCGTAATTTCAATAATTGTGCAAAGGAGTTGGCGGCGAGGCAGTGTGTGAATGCGAAGTGCGCACCACCTTAGGAACGGTGGATAGGGGATCTGCTGTAGCGGGCGGAGAGCGACGGCGTGGTCGCGTAGCGGCGACAATCGCTAAGATCAACTAATGGCAGCCGACACCGGTAAACAAGAGGCATCGCGTGCGGCGGTGAGCGCAGAGGCAGCAACAACGGAGGAAGTACACCAGATAAGTCAATGAGAGTTGCAAGTAAATCTATTAGGGGCGGATGTGGTTTCCGCATATTCAAAATGCTTATTGGAGTAATGTAAAGAAAGTTTATTTCCTGTGACAAGAGTAGACGGTTTGTGAATGCAGAGAGAGAGAAAGGGGGACGGAGACGGAATATTTAAGGAATATATTTGGGTGATTTGTCAGTGCATGATGTGTTGTAATACGTAGTAAAATTGATGGTTGATTGGTTGTGCCGGGAGCTCCCGTGAAATCATAATCCGGATAAGGGTATAAAGGAAACGATTAGAATAAAGAGTGTACGGTAATTAGAAACATAATCAGATAAATATCATGAAGAGTGGTCAGTTGATTGTTCAGTGATGATTAGTAATAACTAGCGTACCCGTGCATGGTACTCTAGCTTACTCTCGCATGGTAAACCCCACCCTTTCCCTATCCAATTGTCTATCATTTCCATAAAAAAGGAGAGGGTAGGAGAGGAACTACTAAAGTACACGGAATATCAAACAAAATAACAATGCAATTGATGCAATAGATGTTGGAAATAAATTTTCAATAAAAGATTATTCAGCATTATAGAGAGATGTTCTTGGAACAATTCATACTTCCTTAACAACATTTGAAGAAATTATTCAATCTTCCTTCAGAGTTAGCTTTTCGCTTTCCTTGATAGTCACAACAATAATAGAAAAGTTTTTTACTCTTGAAAAAGCCAAGTAAAATAGTGCGAAAATACCGGATCCGGCAAGTACAGACCTACTCTTTGCAATATTATTTAACATTCATTGATTTGTAATGAGGAACCGCGGGGGTTTTGGAGAATCTTCGTGGGGTGCGAAAATTGAAAAATTATTTGTATACTAAAAACAATTGGATTATTTTCTGCGTTCTTACGTACCTCAAGAAAAGCAATTCCGAGCCAAAAAGTAATCAAATTAATATTTTCACCTTTGAGTACTTAATACCATTTGTTGCAATTAGAAACAATTTAGTTGGCTTAGACCTCACTTCGGTACATGGGAATGTTGCTCAAAGGATGTTTGCGTATTGAATATCTTAACGAACTGACACCTTGAGTTTAATATCAAACGGTGTATTATTTACAATATGAGTTTGCAGCTGGGCGTTGATGTACATACTTCCAAATACCGCCAACATTTAAATCATGCGTTTGGACTGCGATCGTTGGCAGTTGTCGAGGGACTTACGCTATTCTTTCTATAATTTTAAATTTAGTTGTTTTTTTTAATTAATTCACACAGTATTGTAGGCTGGCGCGTTTTGATTTTTGTTTTCCATTTATTTCAAGCTATTTTAAAAAGCTACTTTAGCTACTTTAAAAAGTTTGTTCCTTGTCTTGTGCCATAGCACAAATTTTCCTCCACTACCTCCGCGTACCCGTGCGAGAACTCTCGCATATTAAATCCCACACTCATCCCTATCCTTCTATTTTCATTCTAAGAGTTAACGAAACGTGTTTATTTGTTTTAAAATCTATTAAGGTAACTTACAATGTACTAACAAAATAACAAATAAAAATAAAAAACAATGCAATTAATGTGTAAAAGAAACTTTGAATAAATATTTATTCAATATCATGGAGAATTTTCTTGGAACAATTCCCAACACTCACTTAAAGACATTTGAAGTAATTATTCTTTGTCAGTTAGGTTTTAGCTTTTCGTGATAGTCACAAAAATATTAGCTTTTTACTTTTGAGAAAGCTACGCGTCTGAACCCTTGACTTGAATATTTCGTCGAATAATAACGAAAATATTGGTACAGGTAAAACACAAACACAAGTCTTCACTCTTCATTGTTCACCCACATCCCTCCACAATTAAGTACACAGCACTTACAGACCATGGCAAAACGTTAATTGAATAGTTTCACAACACGCATAAGAAACAATCATAGGTATCAAGCAACTATAATAGTATTTCTAGTTGCTGCTGGAGAGCAAATCTTGAATTAATGATTATGCATATAAACCTAATCAGACTGCACAAATCACTGTGAATACAGAAAGCGTAAATATAAGATATGAGGAATCTATGCCTTCTAAACGTGTTGCCACAGAAATGGATACCAGCAAGAAGGGCTGAAATATCTAGGTGGCATTGATGGTATTGAAGCGCCGAAACGAAAATTTTATTGAAGAATGTCCAGAAGTATGTCATCTTGTAGATTAAAGTGTTAAAAACTTTTCTTTGAGGCCTTTGGCCTCAAAATTTTAGTTTTTAAGGGCCTAGAATGCCTTGTTTAGGATTAATTGATTAAAAACCGCTGATGTGTGTGGCGGGTTGCATTAGAAATGAATATTTAGACGTCTTTTTTAAACAAATCCTTCGTATTTTCAAAGTCAAAATGGAATTCGTCAAGTCTCCGTGAAATTCTCTTTCTTTGGATACCTCATTTATAAAGATTGGTTGCGTTTGAGAGTCGGAACGCAAAGGTATCCTACTGAAATAATACAGGAGACGATTCGAATGTAATGTTAATTGTTCCATTACAATAAATCATATTTTTGTGTTGATAAAAGTACATCAAGTTCAGACCTACTTATCAATAGTATCCCCTGAAAAGAATCCCTTGACCCTAACAAATAAAATTATGATGTGTGTATTCCTGATTACATATCAAGGTAAGTACGGTCACTATATATATATATATATATATATATATATATATATATATATATATATATACAGGGTCTTTAGTTTATCTTGCAACTCATGTCTGAGAGCACTTGTTCTTCTTTTGGTAATTTGGCAACCGCGTCTCTTTTACACCTTTCAAGACAGCCGTGTCTGGCACGTCGGGACAGCAGAGGAGGCAACCGTCAGGTCATAAGCTGCAGCAAGTTTCCTGTTTCTTTGTTGATCCCATTCAAGAGTGTCGGCGGGCAGGTACACGGCTCTCATGCCGAAATATTTTCACGCTGCACAGAGTGGGTGGGGTGGGGTGGGCTGAGGCATGAGAGTGGAAACAAAACGTCTCTTTAAGCAAGTCTGCCCAGTATGCTGAAGAAACAAAACTGTAATATTAATGTGGAGGGGAGTTATCGATTTATTTACAGCAACGTAACAATAATTATTTAAGTAAAGCCAGCTCAGAGAGAAATCGAAAAGATATATCGTGAAATATTACCGCCTAGCTCTTCATTTTTTAACAATAATAATAATAATGTATTATTATTATTATTATGGAATCTGCATATTAAGCAAATAAGAAAACTTTAGTAACAGACAATAAACATACCTAGAAATGTTATGAGAGTAATTACCGCAGAGGCCATAAGTTAAAAATCGAGGTGGAGCGTAGCGGAGCAGAGATTTTTAATTTGGACGAGGCAGTAATAACATTGTAACATTTTGTGGTATGTTCAGCATTTTATCGGCCAATCTCACGATTTATGCGAAAATTTATATTACTGCGATAGTAAACATGAATTCTGTTGTTGCGGCATGTTACTATGATATTGTGGGGTATTGCATGCGATATATATATATTTAAATAATATTCGTATACCGTGGTTTGAAAAAAGATGGATACAAATAATTCTCCTGAAGTTAAAGATAACTAAAGAAATGACGTTAGGTGAGGAAGTTGGCGCGTCGATTTCCAGTGGCGACACCTCAGATCGTCAGTAAATATGATTACCGAAGAAGAGTTTCATTTGATGGAATGGTAGGAAAATGAAATTAATTTACCTAAAACACATTTTAACTGCACTATTAAAACCTATTACAATGAACAATAATGATCTCAAAAACTAATATGCGTTACTTTTATTCTGAATTATTTGAATCTGATTTGTTTTCTACACCGACTTGTTTCTTTCTTAATAAACATTTGACTTGCGATGAATCAATGGTTGTTTATTCACGTTGCCAAAGATGTTAAAACCCGATGCTAAGGATGTTAAATTGCTTAACATACAGATATGTACACGCCTGTAGGGTTGCATGTTAAAATGGGCTAAAGACGCATGTGACCGATAAAATTATTCAAAATACTAATAAAATGTAACTAAGTAGTACATTAATAATTATTGAAAATAATTAATAAAAAGTAATAAAATATAATTATCTTAAAATGACAAAAAACGGACAGTCGGGTAAATGCTCAAAGTGACCACCGTTTATGAAGAGACAGGCGTTTGTTCTTTTCAGTGTAGTGGCTGCAGTACGTTGAAGAGTAACAAGGACAGAATACGTGCTTTCTCTTTCTTCCAACTAAAATTAGACACATTCTCTCAGCCCGAAATCTGAGGGCACGCGACCGGGCTTCGCTAAAAGTGAAAGGGCGTCGAAGGTATTTCACGCGTTGCCAAATTGGCAAAACAAGAGTTGGTGTTTCCAGACCTGGGTTGCAAGATACGATAAAGACCCAATATATATATATATATATATATATATATATATATATATTGTAATGGGACGGTCGCGCACGTAACGATTTCGGCGTGTGCGAAAATAATATTTTATTTAACTGGGAGTACTGGAAAGCTTGATGTCAAGAAATGCGCACTTTTTCGCTACCTGAGCGGCGCGAGGGTGCAGGCAGGCCACCGCTGGGCGCGGTCTCCTTTGTTCAGAAACCGTTCGTCGCCCAGCGTATTTCCGCCGCTGCCGACGGAGCGCCGTGTTAGCGCACACCCCGCGTCTTCTGGGAAATTGCAGTGACGCAGAACGCCCCCTCGAAGACGATTTTTAACCGTCGCTGCCACCACCGCAATTGGCCGGCACGCATCGGGCGATTCGGCTGCGCCAATAGACAAAAACTAGGCGGGGGCGACAGCTGATCTCGCGATCGAGGGAGGTAGATGCGTGGGAGAGGTTCGGCCATTCTGATGTGGGCGACGCCAGCGAGAGGTTGAGCTTTCCGGTGGGAGAGAGGCCAGCGTCTAGTCGCGCATTTCATCAAGGGACCGTTCATGGGGGACGTGCGGGCACGTTCGATGCCACTGCACAAATAGAGGCCACGCCATCGCCGCGAGGCGCCAGACCGCCGCCGGCAACGCATCGCCGTCACTTCGCCACCCGCTCATGTGTCGCTTGAAGGGAGAGCCGGAACACTGTACGAGTGTGGGGACCTGAATGGACGAAGGAGTGTCCGGACTTGGCCTGAGAGCCGGCCGCCGCTAAAGGACGCGGTCGTTGTTGCCGCATCAGGGCGGCGCTTCCTCGTTTCCGCCGCCACCGCCGTCGCCAGCCGCCCGTCCGACCCGGTGAACGGGGAACACCGGCCGTGCGCCAGCCCCCGCGCACCGCCTACACCGCTGCCGTTTTCCGCTGACCCGACTCACGGGCCGATGCCGCGCCTGGAGAGGCGGAACGCCAGGATAATGACTCAGAAGGGTCGGTTTTTAAGCTAAGTTAGTTGTAAGTTAGGTTAAGATATTGTAACTAATTGTAGGAGGCTTCACCCCTTTAATTCATTTCTTTAATTAAATTCAGAAATTCAGTAAGAGTATTTCAATGCCTAATGCATGAAAATGCCCAGTGACGCATGCGTCCTGCCCAACTTTCAGCCGGGCGTATGAGGCAACATATGAGTGCAGACAGAAATCTAAAGGTGAGTCGAGCCACACCTGAGGTCCATCCCGCCGAGCTCGATGAGAGAGTGTGCGGGGTGTTACAGAATATATATATATATATATATATATATATATATATATATATATATAATGTACACACACCTCTAATACAGTTGATTGCATTTATGATTACACCTAAGTTGAAAGAACAGTTAACTTTGAAAGATTTCATTGGCTATTGGCATTTGCTGTTGAATATTGTGTTGGTTGCAGTTGGCACTTAACATGAGTTTGAATATGCAACATCGGATGATGTCGCAGTGCTGAAATTAAAAAAAAATTGTACATTGAATACAAACCGTCATAGAGATTAGAGCAAACTTGATGCGTGTTCACGTGCGCATAGCACGTGTTGTGATTACCCTTGAAAGGGTATGTAGGGGACGGTCGGCAAGCACACGATTGCGACTATAAGTCCAAGTATGTCGTGAGTTCTAATTGACAATTGTAATAGTTAAACTGAATGCCTCTAATGCGTGTGATGCAATTGCGTAGAACACGTTGACTGATGATCATTCTTGCCGGTGACATACAGTTTTTATGTTGGTGTAAGCTCCGAATATCGTGTTTTACAGTACATTATTACATAAAGCTTACCATTATCACGTATCAGATGAAAATGGCAGGTTGCGAAGCGGCGTATTTAGAATGCATAGTTCGCCATAGTAATAACACGCCACTGGTACATTTAATGCACTTCAGTGCATGCCGAAACGATTGATTACGTATTATGACGTGTTATATTTGTTTTAAAAAATAATTTAATTAATTTTTTTAAAGTCGATATAAAACTGGGGGCTCATACTATCACCTTGCACAGTAGATTGCATTTTAATTAAAACAGTTTATTAACGTAGATTGTTAAATATATATCCTACAATTATGTACAAACATTTTTCATCATAATAAATAATATACATTTTCAATATACGATGCACTGAGGTAAATGCATCGTTGAATTTACAGTTCGGACTGTTCAAATAACAATGAGGATCGTCACCCCTGTGTTCAACTAATCTAATTATAATACATTTAATAATCAATGAAATAATTAACAAATTTGAAAACGATGCATATAATTACACCACAATTAACTTAAAAGCATTAATATGTACGCATATTTTCGTTTTTATAATAGCGCCCAAATTTGCCCCCACCCCCAACGAAAGTTCCGAAATCCCGCCTCTGTCCCTGAGGGACCCCGTTTTCTAGATGGTGACTGGCGGATACCCTGTCACCAAGGTGGACGCGTCATAATGCGTTATTATCTTCTTCCAGGCAAGTTGAAAAGTCTAATCTGCCATTCACCATACCAGGCGGCGCGAAGGCGCCGATAGTGGCTGTGGCAGAAGCAGTGAAAGGGAATATGTCACGGTACAAGTACGCGCGGTATGAGTAGGGTCAGGCGACACACGCGAATCAAACGAGGAAAGAGATAGCGAACTGAAGGTATGGAAAACGTGCAAGAACTGCGTTAGACTTCATAGCTGAGACAAATGTAAATTTAGACATATGGAGTGCTTTTGGTGTGGGAAAATAGGACATGTCAAAGAAGTATGTAGATCTAGGCACAAAAGTGACGCAGAAAGCGGAAATAAGGAATACGAAAGAACGGAAATACAGTGAACCGTACGTTAAATTACTTCTTCCTTGACAAGTTGGGAACTAATTGCCCGATCCGAGATTCAGAACTGCTTTGACCACCTCATTCTAGATCTGTCTACATCTCTATATTCCTTAGTTTTATATAACAGAGCTAACTTTGGTAATCTACTTGGGTCCATGCTGTTTACAAGTTGTAACCATTTCTGTTGGTTTCTTAATAACATTTACTAAACTATCAATATTTAACCTTAACCTTATGTCTTCGTTTGTAACTGTTCTTCAAGGTTAGACATAGTAGAGCTCTTAAGAAATTTATTTGGGAAGCTTCTAATCTTCTTTAATGGTTTTCCCTGAGTGTCCACGTTTCACTGGTGAAGCAGAGTGTGGGTTGAGATATCACATTGTGAAATTTCATTAGAGTGCTATTGCTATTCAACATTTTTAAAATGCCTCTTTATAAAGCCATTCAGCTAATTGTATTTGCTTACATTCCCTTGCATTTTGGGGCTTGATGTGATTTGATATTTTGCAGCCAAGGTAAGTGAAGTTGATACTTGTTCAATTATTTGGTTGTTGATAACAATTTTTTAATGACGAGGGACAAAATAAACTTCTAGCGATCTTACAATTTGGTAAACAAGAAGTGCAATTTCTAATTGAAACAGGTGCCACAGTAACTTTAATAAATTTGAACACGTAGGGAGCCCTATGTTGAATAAAATAGAGAAGGCTTGTTGTTGGTTTGTTGTAGGTTGAGTTGGTTTTGGAAAGAGCCCCATTAAAATGACAGGGAAATTCAAGATGGAAGTAAGGGACAGAGACAAAGGAGGCCCTGGACTAAATAGTGATGGATAGGTAAGACGTCACTAATACATTGGGCCGGGATAGCGGCGTGGTCGACCGAGTTAGTGCTGTATCTGAAATTGAAAAATCATCATTGTTGGAAAAACCGAAACAAGATTTTTCGCAAGTTTTTGAATCAGGGTTAATAGAATTTAAAAGTTTCCAGACGAGCTTAAAACACAAAGAAGAAAAACAAACTCAAGTTTTCCAAAGTCAGGCCAGTCCCGTGGGCAATTAAAGACAGTGTGGAAAGTGAAATTCGTAGGTTGGAACAAGAGAAGATAACCAGGGTAGCAACAAGTAGGTGGGCTACCCCATTAGTAGTAATAAGAAAAGCAAACGGAGGGATTCTTGGCGGGAATTTCAAGAGTACTGAGAAAGAGCAAATTGAAATCGAGCAATATCCCATACCGAAGCCGGAAGATTTATTTAAACAATTAGCCGAGAGACAATTCACCACGATCGCCATTAAAGATGCTTACTTGTAGATTCTGTTGAAGAAGCCAGAAAGGTGTTGGTAGTTAACATGCCATTAGACTTATACCAATTTAATAGGTTGCCATTAGGGATAGCATCGGCCGCCGCCATTTTTCAGGGCTTTAGAACAGATAACGGCTCAAGTAGAAGGCTGCATTAACTATTTAGACATAATTACGGGAACGAGTAGAGAAGATCATAAACAACTTACGAAAACTGCTCACCTCACTAAAAGAGAATGAACTTCGAGTAAATTGGGGAAAAGTGGGGTTTTCTTAGGGAGGCTGGATGGCTCGGGTATAGCACCCACGCAACAAGTGAAGGCAATTAGAATGCTCCCACCACTTAACAATGTATAACAGTTGCATGAGCTGTTAGGCAAAGTGCATTATTATAACAAGTTCATGAGGGACCACTCGTCCATAACAACACCATTGAATGCTCTGAAGAGGAAAGAGATGAAATTCGTACGGACACAAGAATGTGATAAGTAAAGACCGGGTTCCCGAGTTTTTGCATCTTTTCTTAGCTAACTTAAAACTGGATGCAAATTTGAAAGAAATTTGAATCATGAAACGGATATTATTTTGCATGTTTGGGAGGTTACTGCACGATATTGCACGTTTTAGGTAATGCTGCCTGAAAACTGCACATTTTGGGATTCTACAGGATGAATTTGCCAGATTCATAGTTTTATGGCATAAAATATCATTATCAATTTTCTTTGATTTATCTTTTTTAAATGTTTCATTTAAGAAAAAAAAAATTATGACAACCCAGCAGTGCATTCGGGTGATAGATTATTCAAAATTTGGGGTTACTTTATATAAAGCCCCCCGGAGATTTTCAAAGTTTTCTCAAAAACGGCACCAAATTTTTTCTTTAAATTTCTTGTATGAATAGAGTAAAATACACTTATTAACATGGCATATGTCCGATTTTCACGTATAACTCTGAATTTTCGAAAATTGTGAAAGTTTGAATTTTTTCGGCGTCTTTCTCCAACTACAAAATTGAAGATAAGAGTTTTTCCTTCAAATAAAATGTGATCTCCAAAGTGAGTTCTTTGTTTAAGGTCATGTAAATGTTTTTCAAAATTTTAGTAGTTTTCGTGCAATATGTGCAATTTTAAAAAATTACAAAAACAAGATTTTCTCAAAAACGGCTCCAAATTTTTTCTTTAAACTTTTGGTAGGGATAGTGGTAAATGTACTCAATCAGATTACATAAAAGCCATATTGCTCTATAGGTTGTTTTTTTAAAAAATTACAAAAATGTAAATTTTTTCACTTTCTCACGTCGATAATATTTAGATTAGCGGAGATTTGTTCACATTATTATATTTACGAGTATATGTGCATTAAATAATGCCCAGTAAAGTTTCTGGAAAACACAACCGTTTTCTGTAAAAAACAGATCAAAATTTTGCATTTTCAGAAACGCTCAAACGCCATTTTCTCATATATGAATGCAAAGTTTTTCTTGAAACTTTTGTAACGGATAGTGATAATTATACTTTTAGTAAAGCGTTAAGTTTATTTTGACTTACTTTTTATTTTTTCAAAAATTACATAATTGTAATATTTTTGAAAGATCTCTCACATCTTTAATATGCACATTACCAGCAATTTGTAAACATTATTATATTTGTGAGTGTAAGTGCTTCGAATAACTTCGAATAAAGTATTTTGAAAACTCAAACATTTTCTGTGAAAATGAGCTTCAAATTTCGCATTTTTAGTAGCGCTAAAACGCCATTTTCCCTTAAACGGTACATAATTTTTAAAAGAAAATTGCCATTTAGGACTAGGTTTTTGAGTTCTTTAATATTCTAAAATTAATGTTTCCGTTCTACCAATAGGAAACTGAAAAATTACGAAAATTACTAAAAATTGTACTTTTGGCGGTGATAGATCACAGCTGGCAAGAAAGAGTTTGTGGCAATTCTGAATAGCTAGCGAAGACCCAAGGAAATAGAAAACTAATACGGGAAAGTCTGTGCCATTCTGTAGCACTAGTTAACACAAGAAGGACCGAGTGTGTCAAAATGACGCATTCCGTATACATACAAAGTAGTGTTTGAGTTTTTAAAAGTTAGAAAACTCACTCTTTATAAGTGCTTTCTTTAGTGCATGAACTTGATGTGCTCTAAAGGTCAATCCTGTGAATTTCATAAAATTGGAAAAAATCTTACATATACCTAGGAGTAGTGCCATGTGTCGTATTGACACAGTATACATTTCCAAGTCTCCCTATTTCTTTTTACTTTCCCGTATACGTACGTATATACGTAGTAACGTAGTATAGGGAAAGTTATGTAATGCTGCGCGAAAAAATGGCGAATTTTCATGTAAAGGGTCATGTAAATTTTCGGCAGAAAAAATTCGTTGCCGGGCCCTGATAACGAAAAATTAGATCAATCCAGTTGCTAAATTAAGAAACAAAATCCCCTAACACGTGGTGTAGCAAGAATACCTGTTTTGTAAGTCATCGATACGGAAAAACCCATCGAAAGCAAAACGTCGTGTGTCTGTGAACATTACTTGCGCCTAAACCATACGGACGATTTTTTTCAAATTCAAGAAACACCTTCGCTCGAGTCGAACCTTTGAGATTTTGAAAAAGAATCTGTAAAATTTGGGGGTACTTTACATGAAACCCCCCGGACATTTTCAAAAAATTCTCAAAAACGGTTCCAAAGTTTTTCTTCAAATTTCTTGAAAGAACAGAGTAAAATATATTTATGACGGTGGCATAGGTCCGAATTTCGCAGTTGACTCTGGATTTTCGAAAATTGCAAAAATTTGAATTTTTTTCGGCTTCTTCCGACAACTACAAAACAAAAGATTTTTTCTTCAAATAAAATTTGTTCTCCACAGTAGTACTTTTTTTTTGGAATTTCTAGTTTTCGCGCAACATTGCGTGCAATATGTGCATTTAAAAAAAATTATAAAAACAAGATTTTTTCTAAAACGGCTCAAACTTTTTTCTTTAAACGTTTGGTAAGGATAGTTCCTAATGTACTCTATGGGATGGCATAAACGCCATATTGCTCTATTCTTTTGTTTTTTCAAAAATTACAGAAATGTAATTTTTTGGCTGGTCTCCCACGTCGTTAATATTTACTTTAACGGCGATTTGTTCACATTACTATATTTAGGAGTAAATGTGCTTTAAATAATATCAAGTAAAGTTTCTCGAGAACTCAACTATTTTTGTGAAAACAAGCTCAAAATTCTGCATTTTCAGAAACGCTCAAACGCCATTTTCTCATAAATGGCACCAAATATTTTTTTCAAACTTTCGGAACGGATAGTGCTAATTGCACTTTTTAATATGACGTAAAGTTCAATTTAGGGTATTTTTTTCCCAAAAATTACACAAATGTAATTCTTTTTAAGATCTCTCACATCTTTATTATGCACATTACCAGCAATTTGTATATATTATATTTGTTAGTGTAAGTGCTTTAAATGACTTTAAATGAAGTTTTTTGAAAACTCAAACATTTTCTGTGAAAATATGTTCAAATTTCGCATTTTTAGAGGCGCTTAAACGCCATTTTCTTAAAAAGAGCTACAAATTTTTGAAAGAAATTTGACATATAGTACGAAGTTTTAGTTTTTTAATATTCTAAAATTAATGTTTCCGTTCTACCATTAGGAAACAGAGACATGATGAAAATGTCCAAAAAATGTACTTTAGGCGGCGATAGAGGGCAGCTGGCAAGAGTACGTGGCAATTCAAAATAGCCAGCCCAGACCCAAGGAAAGCTAATACGGGAAAGTCTATGCCGGCGGTTCCCAACCTTTTTGCACTTAAGGGCACATTCTGTAAGGCCAGTGAGGCGGCGAGCACCATTAATTTTTTCAAGGTATTTTTATATTTGGACATTGGCAATAGTACACAAAATGTGCAAAAACAGCTTTTAGTACAAAAAACAATTTAAACATGAAAATCGTTGCTTATATTTTTATATAAAATAAACTGGCAATGTTTATTAACATTGAATACGCGACGATCGTTAGTGAATGTCTTGCTTCCCACATCTTTACATAATGGCACATGGGTCTTTGCTGCCAAAATAAACGTACAACCAGAAATAAAAATGAAACATTTCACTGAAATACTTCTCCAAAAGGTGAAAACATCGTATATGTAAAAATAAACAGTAAAATAATATACCAAAATCAAAAAATAAAGATATCCTCACCTCTCTATAGATATCCTCACCTGTTATACGTGCTTTCATGTGTACTCATTTCAGTAGATCTTTTACAGTAAAGTTACTAAATACCATTCTCACCATAACTACTAACTGTGCTGTGTCTGTTATATCTGTAGACCCGTCAACCTGTAGCGAGTAGTCACATATTTCCAAATTACTTTTTAATTGACTTTGCATGTCCTTTGAAATGTCATGTATTCTTCTCGTGACGGTATTATCCGACAATTGTAAGCCTTGTATTGCTGACAAAATCGCACGTTTGTTGGAGAATTCCTCAAATAAACAATCGGCGCCAGTCAGAAATGCTTCTTTTAACAATTCACCATTCTGGCATTTTTAGATTTTATAGCAGTTTTGGTAAAAACAGATTGTTGGGAAAACTAATTCAATTTTAGTTGAGCTATTTTCTTCTTTCTTAATTCAGATGTAAGTGGATAATTGGTATTAAAAGTGGCATGGTTTGCCTTGAAGTGACGTTCCACAAAGTGTTTTTTTACGTCCTGGAAGTTAGCAGGTCCATTTCATCCAATCACAAAACTGCATAGCTCATAATTTGCCGCTTTTTTGCCGTTTTTGAGATGCGAAAACCAAAAATTTGCCGCGAGCCATTTTCCCCCAAAAATCAGTGGTCCTGCTAACTTTCAATGGAAGTTAGCAGGTCCATTTCATCCAATCACAAAACTGCATAGCCCATAATGTTCAGCTATTTTGCCGTTTTTAAGATGTGAAAACCAAAAATTGATATCTCCATTATTTCAAAAAATATTAAGAATTAAAAAAACATTAAAGATACGTTCAATATAAGAGCGCAATCAAAGAAGTAAAAGGACGTCCCCCGTACAAAATCACACATAACAACTCATAATGGACGCCACAATTTCCCAAAAACTAGTGAAAAACAAAATCTGTAATAAAAAATTTGCCGCCAACCGGTTAGACACAATTACCCAGGTTCGAATCCCAGATATGCACCTCTTAAATTAGCCCCATTCAATAAATAGACGCATTCTCTAGTAAACCATTAGCTTTAACAATTCATACTGTGCGCCGAAATTAGAACCAACCAAGTGGCAAACATAATCATTAATAAAATAATTTGCCGCGGATCGGCTAGTTTAAATTACCCGGGTTCGAATCCCCAAAACTTATATTTTGAAAGCCCCTTTCAAGGAAACGCGCGGTGTCTCCAAAACCATTAGCCATAACAATTCAGTATGGGCGCCAAAATTAGCTGCATGAAAGTGTAAAATATTATCTGTAATCAAAAAATTTGCCGCGAACCGGTTAGTGACTGTTTCTTGAGTTTTTATTTCCAAAAATTTATCACTTCGATCGGCGCCTTTCCAGAAAAGTGCGCCGTATCTCCTAAACCATTAACCTTAACGATTCACGTTCTGCGCCGAAATCTGCTGTGAGCATGTGCCAACAATAATATGTAATCAAAAAATTTGCCGCGAAACGGTTAGTGACTCTTTCTTGGGTTTCAAATTCCAAAAATATCCCTCATCGAACGGCCTCTTTCTAGAATAGTGCGCCGTATCTCCTAAACCATTGACCTTAACGATTCACGTTCTGCGCCGAAATCTGCTGTGAGCATGTGCCAACAATAATATGTAATCAAAAAATTTGCCGCGAAACGGTTAGTGACTCTTTCTTGGGTTTCAAATTCCAAAAATATCCCTCATCGAACGGCCTCTTTCTAGAATAGTGCGCCGTATCTCCTAAACCATTGACCTTAACGATTCACGTTCTGCGCCGAAATCTGCTGTGAGCATGTGCCAAGAATAATCTGTAATCAAAACATTTGCCGCGAACCGGTTAGTGACTGATTCTTGAGTTTTTATTTCCAAAAATGTATCCCTTCGATCGGCGCCTTTCCAGAAAAGTGCGCCGTATCTCCTAAACCATTAACCTTAACTATTCACGTTCTGCGCCGAAATCTGCTGTGAGCATGTGCCAACAATAATATGTAATCAAAAAATTTGCCGCGAAACGGTTAGTGACTCTTTCTTGGGTTTCAAATTCCAAAATATCCCTCATCGAACGGCCTCTTTCTAGAATAGTGCGCCGTATCTCCTAAACCATTGACCTTAACGATTCACGTTCTGCGCCGAAATCTGCTGTGAGCATGTGCCAAGAATAATCTGTAATCAAAACATTTGCCGCGAACCGGTTAGTGACTGATTCTTGAGTTTTTATTTCCAAAAATGTATCCCTTCGATCGGCGCCTTTCCAGAAAAGTGCGCCGTATCTCCTAAACCATTAACCTTAACGATTCACGTTCTGCGCCGAAATCTGCTGTGAGCATGTGCCAACAATAATATGTAATCAAAAAATTTGCCGCGAAACGGTTAGTGACTCTTTCTTGGGTTTCAAATTCCAAAAATATCCCTCATCGAACGGCCTCTTTCTAGAATAGTGCGCCGTATCTCCTAAACCATTGACCTTAACGATTCACGTTCTGCGCCGAAATCTGCTGTGAGCATGTGCCAAGAATAATCTGTAATCAAAACATTTGCCGCGAACCGGTTAGTGACTGATTCTTGAGTTTTTATTTCCAAAAATGTATCCCTTCGATCGGCGCCTTTCCAGAAAAGTGCGCCGTATCTCCTAAACCATTAACCTTAACGATTCACGTTCTGCGCCGAAATCTGCTGTGAGCATGTGCCAAGAATAATCTGTAATCAAAAAATTAGCCGCGTACCAGTTAGTGACTGTTTCTTGAGTTTTTATTTCCAAAAATGTATCCCTTCGATCGGCGCCTTTCCAGAAAAGTGCGCCGAATCTCTTAAACCATTGACCTTAACGATTCACATTCTGCGCCGAAATCTGCTGTGAGCAAGTGCCAACAATAATCTGTAATCAAAAAATTTGCCGCGACCCGGTTAGTTTCTGGTTTTTGGGTTCAAATTTCCAAAAATGTACCTCTACTAACGGCCTCTTTCCAGAAAAGCGCGCTGTGTCTCCTAAACTATTGACCTCAACAACTCGCATTCTGCTCTGAAATCAGGTGTGAACAAGTGATATATATAATCTGTAATCAAAAAATTTGCCGCGGACCGTTTTGTTACAGTATCCCGGGTTCAAAATTTAAATACGTATCTCTTGGAATGGTCTCTTCAATGGAAACGCTTCGTGTCTCCTAAACCAATAACCTAAACAATTCATCCTCTTCGCCTAGTGGCAATAATCATCTGTATGCCGCGGGTATGTTAGTTACAGTAATCGGGGTTCGGATTCCCGAAATTTACATCTTCCCATTTGAGGAAAAGACGCTCTGTCTCCTAAAACATTGCCCTTAACATTTTATTATTATAAAGCTTATTCCAACGAACAGTATAAAATTCTTTGATTACAGATGATAGTTGTGACTTGCCCACAGGTAATTTTGGGGCAAGGCGGGAATTGTTAAGGTCAATGATTTAGGAGATACGGCGCACTTTTCTTGAAAGAGGCCGTTCGAAAAGGTACATTTCTGATATTTTGAACCCAGGAAACTGTAACTAACCGGTTCATGGCAAATTATTTGCTTCCAGATTGTAGTTGGCACTTACTGACCGCATCATTCGGTGCAGAGCGAGAATTGTTAAGGTCAATTGTTTACGTGACACGGCACGCTTTTCTCGAAAGAGGCCGTTCGAAAAGGTAAATTGTTGATATTTTGAATCCGGGAAACTGTAACTAACTGGTTCGCGGCAAATTATTTGAGTACATATTGTAGTTGGCACTTACTGACAGCATCATTCGGTACAGAGCGGGAATTGTTAAGGTCAATGGTTTAGGAGATACGGCGCCCTTTTCTTGAAAGAGGCCGTTCGAAAAGGTACATTTTTGATATTTTGAACCCGGGAAACAGTAACTAAGTGGTTCGCGGCAAATTATTTGAGTACATATTGTAGTTGGCACTTACTGACAGCATCATTCGGTGCAGAGCGGGAATTGTTAAGGTCAATGGTTTACGAGATACGGCGCACTTTTCTAGAAAGAGGACGTTCGAAGAGGGATATTTTTGGATTTGAAACCCAAGAAACAGTCACTAACCGGTTCGCGGCAAATTTTACAGATTACAGATTATTGTTGCCACATGCTCACAGCAG
The DNA here is from genome assembly GCA_031308135.1 of Acheta domesticus. NCBI lineage: Eukaryota > Metazoa > Arthropoda > Insecta > Orthoptera > Gryllidae > Acheta > Acheta domesticus. The sequence goes on from JAHLJT010002406.1 coordinate 35,101,815, forward strand.
ATTTCGGCGCAGAACGTGAATCGTTAAGGTTAATGGTTTAGGAGATACGGCGCACTTTTCTAGAAAGGCGCCGATCGAAGAGATACATTTTTGGAAATAAAAACTCAAGAAACAGTCACTAACCGGTTCGCGGCAAATTTTTTGATTACAGATTATTGTTGGCACATGCTCACAGCAGATTTCGGCGCAGAACGTGAATCGTTAAGGTTAATGGTTTAGGAGATACGGCACACTTTTTTAGAAACACGCCGATCGAAGTGATACATTTTTGGAAATAAAAACTCAAGAAACAGTCACTAACCGGTTCGCGACAAATTTTTGATTACATATTATTGTTGGCACATGCTCACAGCAGATTTCGGCGCAGAACGTGAATCGTTAAGGTTAATGGTTTAGGAGATACGGCGCACTTTTCTGGAAAGGCGCCGATCGAAGGGATACATTTTTGGAAATAAAAACTCAAGAATCAGTCACTAACCGGTTCGCGGCAAATGTTTTGATTACAGATTATTCTTGGCACATGCTCACAGCAGATTTCGGCGCAGAACGTGAATCGTTAAGGTCAATGGTTTAGGAGATACGGCGCACTATTCTAGAAAGAGGCCGTTCGATGAGGGATATTTTTGGAATTTGAAACCAAATTTTTTTGATTACAGATAATATTTTACACTTTCATGCAGCTAATTTTGGCGCCCATACTGAATTGTTATGGCTAATGGTTTTGGAGACACCGCGCGTTTCCTTGAAAGGGGCTTTCAAAATATAAGTTTTGGGGATTCGAACCCGGGTAATTTAAACTAGCCGATCCGCGGCAAATTATTTTATTAATGATTATGTTTGCCACTTGGTTGGTGCTAATTTCGGCGCACAGTATGAATTGTTAAAGCTAATGGTTTACTAGAGAATGCGTCTATTTATTGAATGGGGCTAATTTAAGAGGTGCATATCTGGGATTCGAACCCGGGTAATTGTGTCTAACCGGTTGGCGGCAAATTTTTTATTACAGATTTTGTTTTTCACTAGTTTTTGGGAAATTGTGGCGTCCATTATGAGTTGTTATGTGTGATTTTGTACGGGGGACGTCCTTTTACTTCTTTGATTGCGCTCTTATATTGAACGTATCTTTAATGTTTTTTTTATTTCTTAATATTTTTTGAAATAATGGAGATATCAATTTTTGGTTTTCACATCTTAAATACGGCAAAATAGCTGAACATTATGGGCTATGCAGTTTTGTGATTGGATGAAATGGACCTGCTAACTTCCATTGGAAGTTAGCAGGACCACTGATTTTTGGGGGAAAATGGCTCGCGGCAAATTTTTGGTTTTCGCATCTCAAAAACGGCAAAAAAGCGGCAAATTATGAGCTATGCAGTTTTGTGATTGGATGAAATGGACCTGCTAATTTCCAGGACGTTGTTTTTTTGCTACTGCAACATTGCAGCTGCACAACAAACATATTTATTTATTTATTTATTTACGTCAAAAAAGTTAAAAACTGCGTATGACGAGCTATGGGGAGAAGTGAATTTTGTGCACGTTTTCATAATTCTGTGGTCTCTATCCTAAACCATATTCTAGTCGAATTTTGAATACAGAAAGGAGAGTTTTTTTTTCGAGTTTTGTTGACAAAATATTCGCTCCTATATAATAAAATATATTTTCAAAGGTAAATTAGCTATAAATTCCTGCCCTGAACCCTCATGTTCTTCATGAAAGAATAATACTTTTTGCCGCGATAATATGAAAAACGATAATTTGAATAACTATATTTCCCACTGAAATTCAGAAGACGTGCACAAATAATGAAGTTACATTTATGTCCAGAAGCAAAACAAGGAACCATCTCAGCATTAGCTCAAGGATCAGGGAAACTGGACGAAAAACCTGATCGAGATGGGGGCCATCAACCCAGAAACTGTGGTACAATACTTGTTACAGGTTCTTTAGAATTATACAGTCCAAATGATAAATAATTACATTAACTATCATTGTTAAAATTAATGCTACTTTACTTTTTGATGCTCGGTATAGTCTCGAATTGTATAGAAACAGTTATGCAGCAGAAAAGATTTTACTTGGGACTTAAACTTTTCTATCGAATTTAATCGTTTAATGTCTTCTGGCAAAGTGTTATAGAGTAATGTACATGAATTGTATGTGAATTTTTTGTAGTGAGCTGTTGATACTGCCACCTGGTGAATATGATTACTACGTCGTGTGTTATACTTATAGACATCGGCGTTTGCTGAAAATATATTCCCGCCCTTAAGTAGGTCATTTTTGACAAAAACTACTGATTCGTAAATCAGGAGACAAGGTAATGGTAAAATTCCTATATTAATACAGAGTGACTTACAAGAATCACGTGGGTTGGATTTGCTTATTATTCGTACAATTCTTTTTTGTAATCTGAAAGTCTGTGAGCTATAAGATGTGTTTCCCCAAAATATTATGCCATATCTCTGGCGGGAGTGAACATTGGCAAAATATACACACCGAGCTGTATGAAGGCTGACGGAATTTGAAAGAATTCTGAACGCGTAGCATAATGAACTTAATTTTGTGTTCAATTCATTTAAGTGGGCATTCCATTTGGGGTTTGACTGAATTGATAGACCTAAAAATTTTGTTACATTAACATCAGTCAATGGCACACCGTTCATTTTCAATGGAGTACAGAATTTTTTATTTGATATGGAAAATTGCATTGAAACAGTTTTATTTTCATTTACTTTTAATTTGTTATTACGGAATCAATTTGAAACGTCTGATATTGTACTATTTACGGTTTCTTTGTTGCAAAGAATATTTGTATCATCCGCAAAGAGAACTGTTCTTCCGTTTCGAATCGCTAAGGGCATGTCATTTACGTATAATAGGAAGAGAATAGGGCCTAAAATCGATCCTTGCGGGACTCCACGTGCAATTGGCAAAGAACCGGAAAGGTGTGTACATAAAGTTCCATCATTCCAGTAAGGTATTTCTACTCTCTGAGATCGTTGTTTAAGGTACGAACATAGCCAATCTAGAGCAATACCACGGATTCCATACGAAGGTAATTTTGAAAGTAAAATGTTATGATCAATGACGTCAAAAGCTTTTGAAAGATCTTAAAATATTCCAATAGTTGCTTCGTTTTGATCCAATGATGAGGCAACATCCTTAAGAAAAGAAAAAATGGCTGTTTCCGTAGATTTTGATTTCCGGAATCCATGTTGGCAATTTGAAAACGCGTCGTGTTTATTGAGAAAGGTTTCCATTCGCACATAAAATAGTCTCTCTAATATTTTTGAAAAAACTGACAAAAGAGAAATTGGCCGATAATTTTGAACTTCATTTTTGTTGCCTTTTTTGAAGAGTGGCTTAATCTAAGCTGTTTTAAAAATATCTGGAAAAATTCCGGTGCATAAGGATGCATTAAATATGTGAGTTAATGGGTGTATAATGGCTGGCGCGCACGTCTTTAACAAACAATCCGGAAATTCATCTAAACCGGCCGAATATTTATTTTTTAATTTACCGATTATTTTGAGAATTTCATAGGAAGAGGTTTCGGAAACGAACATAGTGTCTAAGATTTTTAGGGAAACGTCAGATGTTGAATTTTGTGGCTGAAAGCCCTTAGTGAGATCGACAGCAATTCTCGAAAAGTATTGGTTAAAGAGACTAGCCACTGTTGCCGGATCGTTCACATCTCTATCGTTATCTTTTAAAACAACATTCTCTACAAGGTTTCTAGTTGGTTTGGTCGCATTTTTTACTATATCCCACATTGATTTTGTTTTGTTATTTGAGTTCAAAATATCCTGATCGTGTTTCATGATTTTAGCCTGCCTTATGACTTTTCTTAACAATGATTTGTATTTTTTAAAGTACAGGAGGAAATCTTGAGATACGTTATGATGCTTAGAAATGAAAGAAAGAACTCGTTTGTTTTTACATGATGTTCTAATCCCTTGTGTTATCCAAGAATTGTTTTTGCGTGAAATATTTAATTTTCTTTTCTGAAGAGGAAAGCAAGTGTTAAAATGAAATGAAAGCGTTGAAAAAAAGAATAATATTTATCGTTTGTATCAATAGTATTATAAACCGCGTCCCATGACTCCTGCAGCAAGTAATCAATGAATAATTTTATTTTACTTTTAGAAAACACTCTACTCATACGTGTATTATTTATAGTGTCATTGTTCGCATTTCGTATAATGGTAAGAATTTGTGCATCGTGGTCACTGTATCATAAATCTTTTGTTTCAATTTCATGTCGAGTAGTGGTTTTGTTAATTATAATTTGATCGATTGCCTTCTTTGAATTCACTGTGATCCGTGTAGGTACTTTTATTGTAATATCTAAATTGAAGGAATTAATTAAGTTAAGAAACTGCTCTTTCTCGCAAGATTCGACCAGAAAATCAATGTTAAAATCTCCACATACAACAATGGATTCAAAAGAGCGATTGATGACTTTGATTAGTGTTATCTCTAGTTTTTCTAAGAACAAAATGTAATCTGCAGCTCTCTTTGTTGGAGGCCTGTAGATGCAAAGCAATATCATTTTTAACACAGGAAGATGTACAACAGAAATTTCAAAAACATTTTCAACGGAATACTCATTGAATTCTGTCAAGGAGATAGAATCAATATTATTTTTAACGTAAATACAAGAACCTCCATATGCAGGACTTTAATGAGATTCTCTTTTTCTACAATAATAGCCTGCGAGGTAAAAGTTTGGAATTTGGAAAATGCCAAGTTCATTAGGAGATAACCAATGTTCTGTAAAGCAAAGAACATCCGTTTGATTTAAATCGCTCTCTAGAGCTGCCTCGATAAATTCAGTTTTATTTGAAAGGGATTGAACATTATGGTGCAATATCTTTATTTTTTGCAAGTACCTACACGAATGTTTTTCTGCTGCATCTGACTGTAGTTGCTATATATTTACTCCATTTTTACCTCGAGTGCGTGGTCGAAGGTTGTAATGTGTCCCAGCAGTCACAGGTTGTGAGGAATTAGAGGCGTCATTGGTAGTGGGAATGGAAGAGACGGGAGTAGGTTCACAGGAGGGGGTAAGAGGGTTCAGAATAAGGATGGGGGTGGGGAACGTAAGGAAGGTGAAAGGGATGGATTTTTGGCAGGAGGCTGCGTAGGACTGGAGTTGATGATGTATTGTGCAAGCTTTTCACCGACTGCATGTTTTCCAGCAAGGTTCATGTGGAGACCGTGCCGGGTGAAGTGTTTTACTGAGAGGAAATTCATTTCAAAAAGTGTTACATCTGTTTCTCTCAGTTGCAGTTTTAGTTGTTGGTTTGCATGCTTAATCTCTCTGCAGAGTGTTGGCCTGTTGTACCAGAAGGGCAGAGTCGAGACTACAATGTTAGTATTTTGGGCGGCACATTGTAATTTGTTAACATGTTGTTCTGGTGTAAAGTTACCGCCCAAATTAATGTCATTCTGCCCTCCGATGATAAAGACTGTGTCCTGATTGGTCATTGTCTTCGTGTGAGTGTCCAACTCTGCAGTCACGTCTGCAAACCTCCCGTTAGGTTTAAAAATAGACGAGACTGAGTAGTTGGGGGGTAACTTCCTACTGAGAATGGAGGAAAATGGCGACCATGGCTGTCAGCTAAAATAAGTACCTGTTTTTTAGGCTCAGTAGGAATGACTTTGTTTTCAAGTGGGCTAGGATGCGAAGCTTTACGTGTTTTGGTTTTGACACGCTTCCTAGCCTGTTTGCGTTGGTTTGTGCATGTATTTGTCGATAGAAGGGAAGGGTTGTGAGGATCAGGAAGGCGAGGAAAATCTGTTTCATAATCTAAAACACTAAATCTTTTTTGAATTGCGACTGGATGTGGTGTCTGTGTCTTATGTGCAGTCACGGGTGCACGGTTGGGAAAATTCGCAGTGTTGCCTACTTGTGCCCAACCGTCATTGTAGAAAACGACCTCTTCCAGCCTTCGGATATATTTATCTAAATTACTGTTTACGTGTGTGAAGGCATTCAGAAGGTCGGCTTTGAGGGTGTAGAGAGTAAAAAGAACAGAAAGTAAATGAACAGTAGCCATGTCACGAATGCGTGTTAAAGTACGTGATAAAATTGGAATAAATACAAGAAAACTCAGATAAAAGCAACAGTCACCTAGCTTAATATTTTGAAAGTGTAATATTTATGTGTATTCGATAAATTAAAAATTAAGATTCGATACAAGAAAGAGAAGGTATGCTAACTACAAAATCTATTGAAAGCTAGTACTTACGAAATTTGGCAATGCGGTTACGTATTTTCGTTCACTTAAGCTGCAACTGTTTAATACAATTTCGACTATACTTTACCGTAAATAAAGATATTAGCTGAAATTTGTCTTCAAAATATTGAATAAGATTTGAAACAAATTCAAAACTACTCGATACACCGTCTTCGTAACGTTCAAATTAACTGAATAATCACTCGCCACAAAAATAAAATAAACTGAATAGTCACTCGTCACAAAAAATAGAATAAATATTTCAGTAATTAAGTTAAAATAGTGATATAAAATCGAAAATAAACTACTCTGTTTATAGATGTTGACACTTGATCACCAACTCGTAATTCTTAAGTTCGTTAAGGTTCAGTAATATTTAAAATTCGTTAGCTGTTGGTTCGTCTTGGTTAGAGCAAAAAAAACCAGCCAAAATTATATTTCCAGCTAACCTGCAACAATCCTTATCCTTAACATTGACGAAACAGTACGATTCCTCCCAATGTTTTAAAATTATAGGTTCGGTTTCTTTAACTTGAACCTCTCATTTTGGGGTTAAAATAACAAAGTATTTAAAAACAACGAAGTAGAAGACACCAAATATGAGCATGTAACTAGGGATGTATAGAAGAATTCACGTAAGAAAAAGCAAAAGTGACAGTTCGCTAAACAAGTGAACATCACATGTAATTCAAAGAAGTATCCCTCCGCCGCGGCAGCTGTTCAGAAACACGTGCACCAGTACGCACCTTACATTCAAGACTCGGTTTTAAAATAAACATAATGCTTATCACGCAAAAAGTAAATTCCATATAATGTGTATGAAAGAAAGAAATTTTTACAGAAGAGCACATAGCACTGCACTTCCTAATTTCAATTATTTCTCGTGGCGCACTATATTTTTGTCGGACGAGGACATGACAAAAGGAAGCGTGGAAACCATTTACAAGTTAGCCAACTGCAAACGAACGAATCGAGGAAGGAGAGTTCAATGGGATCAAGGACTCAACGACCACAGAACTTTCGGTTATGTTGCCAGCACTAGCTGTCAAAATTGCTTGTTCTTACATGAATCTCTCTATACTAGATACGTTGAATGCACGTTTAACTTACACCACACAAACTGGCATAGAGTTGGGGACCCCTGGTCTATTGTAGCATCACTAGTTTGTCTCGTACTTCCGTTTTCCATAGGATGTACGAGTATATCTGTTTTTCAGATTGATAAAACAACTGTTGCCTTCTTGAAATTCGATGCATGACGACAACTATCCGTTAGATATCGCCGGACACGTCCTGTTCTTTTCGAATCAACACTAGTTGCAGAGAACTTTTCGTGTGCAGAACATAATTCCAAGCTGTGAGTGTGAGTGAAACTTTGCGTAATGAATACAGAAAAAGGACCAAGGGTACAATAAACTGATCAAGACAATAAACTAATTACTGTACTCATATTATTAGCCAAACGAATGCTCAAGTTTTGACAATGCTGCGCTGGCAACAGCGAGTAGCTATGACTTGGTTGAATTGGACGTTTTCAAATAGTAGGTGAAGTGGTAGTAGCGCAGAAAATGCAATACAGTAATCCCTCGCATTCGCGAGAGTTGGGTTCCCAAAAAACATCGCGAATGTTGAGTCTATCTTTTAATGAAGAAAGGTGGGTTAGGTTCCTGGATATAGAAAAAGTGTTTAAAAAAGAAAAGAAAAATATCTGACAATGAAGTTCAGTAGAACTGATTAAGCGCTACTGCAAACAGAATTCACAATTAACACCCTAAAATGAAATAAAACAATGTTTGAAACTTATTTCAAAGTCGAAAATTTAATATTATCTGATCCCTAACAAAATGTACTCCATATTAAATAAAAGAAAAACAAATAGACTTTATCAGAACTGTTATCTTATGATAAAAAGCAACTCACAAGTGAGCAGCCAGATTTTTCGTAATTATTTTGATGCCAATTGCATATATTCTAATTACTGTACTGATAAGCCAAACGAATGCACATAGTTTTGACAATGCTGCGCTGGCAACAATAAGTAGATATGACTTGGTTGAATTGGACATTTTTAAATAAAAGGTATAGTGTTAGTAGTGCAGAAAATGCATTATTTCAATATTACAGAGCCTTTTCCAATGTAAGAAAGTATGTGCTGTTGTAGCACCACTAGTTTAAGAATGTGTCTTATCAAAAATGAGATGAAGGGTAACACCTACTGGATCTAATGAAGAAGACGATGATGACAACACCATGTCAAATATCATCCAGGATATATGAAAAGCAGCAGTTGAAACTCAGTGAGGGACAGAGGGGGGGTGGCGGGCTTGAACATTAACTACAGTAACTTTTTTCTTCAGTGTCACTGGCAGAAAAGTACATGTTGACAAATGGAAAACAAAATTAAACACTTTCGTTTTGAAAAATGTATTTTATTGAAGTTTCTGAGTGATGTGGAAAAAAACTGTGTTTTATTCAAAACTATTCACATGACGCATTTAAATTGAAAAACAGATATTTAATAAGAAAATAAAGTAGTCAAAATTCAAAATGACAATTTTATACATAATATAAACTAACATTTTCAGCTACTGAAAACCCAAACACAAATATGTGTAGAAACTAATGAAATAAAATAACATTGTTTCAAGACAAAGATCTTGAATCAAACTGGAAATCAAACACTTTGATTCCATTATAATTTATACAGAAACTATTTTTTTCATTCCCACAAAATAAATGCAGCGTATTTGACCAACACAAATCTGAAGTTATATACTAATATATTTGCCCTGAATGTACTAGGTGGTGCTGTGTTCACATAAGCTTGGAAGTACAAATTCTAGGAAAAGTTGAGATTGCCTTCATCGGTTACTCACAGGTGAAAGTCACAATAAAATGCCAATAATAATCTGCGCATAATAAATTGCAATTTATTAAGCAGCATAATCCAGTCATTTCCTTTCTCAAAATTGGATACAAAAATGGGCTTTAATTGTATTTAATTTGGTCAATATTATTTTTGAAAGGCTTTTTTAAATAATAATAAACTTTAATGTACATTCATTGATCCAGCAACAGTTTCGAGGTTTCTTTACCTCATCATCAGGCTAGAATACAAATTAATGAATAATTCTTAATCAGAGAAGAATTTTTTAACAATTCTGATTTTTTTCAAAATAATTATTACTCTATATAAACATATGGAGCTTACCTTATGTTCTTTTTAAATCACAATAAACTTAACAATAAATTATATTCCAAGTCAAAAGAACTTAGAGTTGCTGGATCAATGAATGTACATTAAAGTTTATTATTATTATTTAAAAAAGTTTGTTTCAAAAATAATATTGACCAAATTAAATACAATTAAATATGAACAGACTTATATATGATAAGAAATGGGCTTTGTTTGTCTAAATGAAAACAAAAGATATTCCCTATATCGAGCTGTCACTTAAAAATCTCAATAGTAAAATAAATGTGAAGCTAAGTTCTAATACTAAATATTTGAAAAGCAGAAATTAAAATTTCCCCTCAATTAATAATTTGGAATAAAATTCATGAATTTTAAGAAGTACAGAAATTTGTATGATGTTTTGGAAACTTCCTGAAACAATTTCATAATTGTTACTTTATGTTAAAAAATTTTCACACACACCAATAATTATTTTACCAAACTAGCACCTGGAGTATACTGTCTACATCAGAAAATACATTCACAATAAAATAATCATTACCATGACATCGCAGAGATATTTTTTGGAAAAAAAGACACCTGAATGCTCACACTAGTAATTCTTTGTTCAGACTTTAAATTTGGTAATGTAATAAAGAATGTGTATAATACCTTGTATTTTCAAGACTAATGATTATAGAATATACAGATAAAATACTGAGTGTGAGTAGGTGCTTCCATAATATTTGTGAAGACACAAGTGGGTGATGCCACCACTGAAAATTCAAACAGGATACTGAGGAAGAATACAGTAACTATATAATTACAGTGAAATCTCGGTATAAAATTCACTATTACATATGTTTCAATTTTACTTACATATCTGAAATTCCCCTTTAAGTGACCCATGTTACAACGTAATGATAGTTAATTTTTATGAACTCTTTACTCAAACCTCTTTCAGTATTATGTAGTAAAAATATATGGATTATAATTTTTTTTGTTTTTTCATTCCTTTTGAATCTGCTATTGTCCCCAGATTTTCTGGAATATGTATTTCTTAACATTTTCTTAATGGTTATGTCCATTGTTCACAACATGCATTGAATAACATATTGATTCTACACGTCAATTTAATTCGTGAAGACCAAGATCTAGTTTGCTATAATCACAGCAAATAGATGTAGTAGGTGTTATTTCTGGATCACATAATGGGGAATCCCAACTTTTTCAATTTCAAATATTACTATCTTCAAGAATTTCATTTCATGACTTGGTAATTATAGCAAATGCTCTGATTGCAAACACATGTGTTGTAGTGGTTTCTATTTTCTAAGTGCATCAATGTGCTTAGTAGTGGTATTAATAAAAATTATGACCCAATTTCGTTACAATGGAAAGTAAGAAAAGGACACAGTTCATAATAGAACAGAAAGTGAAATAAAAAAATAAACAGTGGAATGAAGCAAGTTGATGTAGCATGTACATATGACATGAAGCCAGAGGAAGTGAAGTGTCTTGAGAAGTTAAAAGTCGATGTTCAGGAAAATATAAACATTCCAGATAGAGTTCTCAAATCACATTTCAGAAAGAACAGTTTCTGAAAAGCAACTTGCTCAAAAGGACAAAAAAAATTTCCGGCAGAGAATATTTTAATGAGTGATATGTATTTTTTTCCATTATTTTTGTTTATTGGGCAAACTATTTAAAATAGATTAATTAAAAATTGTTTTCAATTTAAAGTACTTTTCAGTATAAAGTATAAATAAAATGATTTTATGATGTACTTTATACTCAGATTTCACTGTACTATGAATCTTAAGCAAAATGAACAATGTTAGAGACGACTTATTCTCTCAAAATCAATAATAAAATTTGAAGTAAATCATTCACATCATGTACAACTAACTTATTTTTTTGTTGCATTATTATACACAAGAAACAGAACGGAAGAAGTGCTTGATGTCAAATCTATACAATAATCTGAGAAACTCATTGAACATTTTTATTTACTCCATTAATTTTGATTGTGCCAACCATATGAAGGAAATAGTAATCAACCAAAAGAATTCCTACATCGAAATGATGAATTCAAACCATTATATAGCACACGAAAGATTTTATTTGAGTAATGAAATCTTCTGCAGGACATTTTCATTTAACAAACAAAAAATTATTATATTCATTAAGATCAACACATTATTTCAAATACCATAATGAGAAGGACATAATACAACAGTCTGTACTGAAAAAATGCCAATTTAAACCCATACAAGTACATGTCTAATAGGGCATTTCAGAAACACTTTTGAGCTTTATACATAATTATAATTAAGAGAAGATTTAGCTCTCTTATCAAAATCTACGTTTATTTCATATGTTTTTTATACATCGATGTTATGGTAATCAAAGTGGACAACAGGAAAAGGAAATATTTAAAAATAAAAAACAGCATTGTTGTTCCACAGCCAGGACGAATACAAATTTTTGTAATATACTGTAAATGTATTACAAAAACTTAATCCTTCAACAACCTCTTAATACTTATGAAATAAATGTATGCAAGGTAAAACTTTGAACACAATGTGAAGTCATAACATCATTCTTCTATATGTAAGTTAAAGAGCAAGAGGCTAAGTTTCAAAGTACATGTAGTGAAAAACTTCATCTGAAACTCTGACAAAATATATCGTAACATTTCAATAATAACATCAGAATAATAAAATTATTTTTAAAAGGCCTCGATAAAATGTATACTTACACAAAAGCAACATTCATTCACAGCTATCACTCATCAATCTATAACATTTATGACACTCCCGTCAAAAGACTAGCATCAAAGGTAGATGTTATAGTTCATTCATCAACAGATGTAACTATTGTGCCATCTCTGGCTGTACTGGTCATTTCTTCAATTAGAGGTTTTGATGAGCCATTATTACAATGACTATTTCTTTTATTAGTTAGACATCGTGCAATGTAATTCCAATATTCCTTACGAATAGTGTCATACTCTTTTGCAAGAGAATCACATAACTGAAAAAAAAATTGGAGTGTGTAATACTATGATATTCTATGAAAACATACATTGAAATTTGCCATTTCATAAAATAAAAGTTTTAACTGAGCATAGCATACAATGAATGTGAATTTATGTTCCAGCACACAAAACACTACACATTGACAGTTACATTAAACAAGATAAATTTTCTTGAAAACATAACAGCACATTCTAGTCGTATTCATGAATGTCTGTGACAAAGGAATGGAAAGAGCAGATCTAGAATAGCTTTTATCAAATACTAGAATATTACAATACCACAACATGATATTCATTTACAGAACATAAACTGTTCATTTTTATAAAGAACCAAAATGGTAAAATATTTTTTTAAAATGGAATTAAAGTACTGACAACATTTGATCTCTACTGTCCACTTCTACTATGAACTTGAAGAGATATTACTTGGTTGAAGAAAAATACATACCCTAACTGCCTGCTCCAAATTGTAGAAACTGTCACCAGCACCTTTTTCAACTTGTTCCTCACACATTTCTACCATGAATCCCAAAAGATAAGGTGAACGGTTTCCAGATGCATATAACTCCTCACAGAATTGTTTAACAACAGAATTTTCACATATTCCAAAATCACTTCGTTCCAACACACTAAATTTTAAATGAATAAATCATTACCATTTGAAAATGCAAATACACAATAAAGCAATAAGAAAATAATTGAAAACATTATTTCTTACAAGGCCTATTTGGAATGGTTTCTATGAATTTATTTGTTAAAGGGATATGAAATAAAAGATCTCATTTCAATTAAATATACTCTTTACCACATAGGACTTACCCCCTCAAGTAATTCCATGCACTCTCATTATTAGTAACCTTTTTAATTTTTGTAATCGTATAAAGTATTTCTCTATCAATAATATCTGCTGGGAAATTTGAAGTGTTGTTCAAAACAAAATAACGTTGATTCCATGCTGAATTGTTACGAATGTCTTCAGTAAGTAGCCTATCCACATATTCAAGTTCGTTGTCATACAATCTGGAAAACAAGATGGTACAATGATGTCAAATTAGAATCAAATTGTCCATACAGTTTTCCAAAACTGAAGTAAATTCACTTTTATCCAGTCGTATACAACTAGATCTGACTACAATTGAAGTGCTTGGTGACAAATGAAGGGATCAAAACTGACCATAGATACAGTGGGACATCGATTATCTAAACGTCAATTATCTGAACTAATATTTTCTCTGAATGATTATTATTTTTAATTAGTTACCAAATACTATACGTATTCATTTTCCTTTGTAATATTGAATATTGAGAAAGATCCCAGATATTGCTGACTGATGAAATATTAACGAGATATTGTACTATAGTCAATCATCTGACTTCAGTGAACTTTGACAAATCTGACAATAAATGCTTAAGAACTTGTAATGTTTATTATTAGCAGAAAAACACTTTTCTTCACCTTTAAGTGCAAGAGAACTAACAGTACACTGTCAAATAACTGATCATTAACGCTTAACTGCTGTCACCCAACTGAAATGTTCATTTTTGGCAGAAAACCCACCACCTTTTAGTACATACGGCATTTTATGTACACTTGCCACTTTTATGTTAGGTTATCCGAATTATCGAATATTCGAATTATACCTGGTCTCAATTAGTCCAGATAATTGACGTCCCACTATTTATAAAAATGATGTTTAAGATAATAATGATAATAATAATAATAATAATAATAATAATAACAACAACAATAATAAGCACTCCATTTCTTCCTTGCTCTTATAAGATACCAAAACCTAGTACATGTATCATAAATTAAACATTCAACATAAAATAACTAATCCTTTTTTATTACCAATATTAAATTCTGTGCTGTTTCTTAGCAATGAATTACTCACTTGAAAGTACGAATTACCCATTGTCGATGTTCCCAAGCATGATAATTTTTATCATCACGGCTTAATACTGCTTCTGTTAATTCTAATTCATGAGATGGATCTTGTAGCCATTCAACTATTACTCTACGATGATGCCTGAAAACACAATATCAAATACTCATAAAAACGTAAATAGTATTTCCACACCCAAAAATATAGTAAATAAAAAATATAACAAATACACTATAAACTAATTTCCGTCAATATAACAGAAAACATATTAGAACAATGAATTGAATTTCTACCTCAAGTACTTACTACATTACTTATTATCTTAAGTTTGAGGAAAGTGCAATGTTTGGATATCTATTATCAGATGTCAAAAATTAAACTTTCACCTTCTAAGCTGTGAAGGAATGCTTTTTTCCAAATACATTCTTTTATATTAACCTGTTTGTTCCAGAATATAGAAATATTTATCTAATTAGTTATTCCCAACTTTCATGTGATTTTAAGAAATGTATATATGCAATTTCCAATTTTTCTACTATCAGACATATGAAAACTTAATGTTGCATTGGTGGAAATTTAGAAATAAAAGGACAGAATTGAATATAAGACTCTTACTTATAAAGTTTATTAATAAAGGAATAAAAGTAATTATGATGATTTCTGGAATTTGATTTTGAAAGAAATATGAACATAAGTATAAGTATAAGAAACTTGAAGACAGAACATAAAAATTATTTTTCATGAAATTTTTTGAAGCAATTTACGTGAAATGGAACACTGCATTTTAAGCAGTAGTATCTGTGAGAAGATTACACAATACAAGACTTTCAGAGGTGACTTCTATTTTACTTTCATATTTTTCAATATTATGACTGAGACCATCGAATTTTATTGCATATGGTAATGTTTTACTTGATGGGCTTCCTTCTCGAGTGCTTCAATTGATTTTTTCATAAATTTCAGAACTGCTTCAGATTTAAAATATACCTGACTTTCTTACTGTTCACCTTGCAACAAATTTCGACATAGTTTCAACAGTTCTGTTAATTCCAGAGACAACAACTTGGCCACCCCTGACTTTTCCCTCTCAGACTTTTACACAAAAAGTTTTTAAACGATTATCATTTAAGTCTACTCCTCCAATAACACTTGTAATCAACAATTTTGGGTTGTGAGACCATTTCATTTCTTTGTTCTTTGGATTGTACTGCTTTACTATGCTGAAGGATCTAGTCCCACCATAATTTGAAATCCACTGACATTACGTCATGCCACCTGACAATAGAAAAAAGGTATCTTTTTTTTGTCTCAGAGGTTGCAAAAGGTCCATTCTCTAACTAAAAGTTTTTTTAGATTTCAACACTGACAATACATACAGGTTTCTCTCATACTCCCTAGCAGCAAATTTCTTATTTGACAAAAAGGTCCACACTTCTATGTCACAAAGAAATCGTCAATGAATATACGGAGAGATAGGTTGGGTAAGTCTCCTAGCAAATAAAAAATTACTCATTCACAAAGTCCAAAACTATCGTTTTACAAAAATTTGTGCCGCCTCATTAATAAATAAGAATAATTATCCAATGAGGCAGGGAACCTAATTTTAAAATAAAATGAAATAGGTAATTTTAAACATTTATAAACATTTCTGCTGAAAAGTAAGGTACCAACTGCTTAAAAACAGATAATCTATGTGTACACATTGCAAAACAGCTTAAAATGTTTACTCAAATGCTCAAAAAAGGGCCTCATTTTGCTAAAACTTGCCCTGTTTGTCTAATCTATCATTATCCAAGACATGAAGAAACTTCCTTAAATTCCCAAAACCTATTTCTAGTCATGGCTTTTCTCAGGCATCTTGTCTTCAAAAAAAAATTAATCCAATAAATATTAATTTGTGGCAGTGTATGATATTCTCAAAATTTGAATTCCGAGATACTGATGCTGTTCTAAAAAGGTATTATTTAAATTGCAACTATTTCTGTCAGAAGCACATTATGCAGAAAATATCACAACCTGAGAGAGTAAATCTTAAGTAATAAACAGATTAACTTTTTCAATGAGGAACTGCTGTCGATGCTGCAGAATTCAAACTGGGTTATGTACAGACTTGCATGTGTTGGAAGACTGACTAGTTTCAGGTGAGGTGCTCCTATATGTTCCCATAGATGCATTTACACAACATTGTACATAAAGATATAAGTAAAATAGACAAAGAAAAATTAAAATGAAACATTTTAATGCCATGTTGTGTTTCTGTCAGTAAGAGAAGACTAATAAAAACAATAATGAATTTGGAAATGTTTTGTGATAAAAATAAGCTGTAAAGTAGCTGTAAAGCACACTTAATATTTAAACACTTTGTAATTTAGAGAAGTGTGAAATGGTTTTTATAAAAATCATTTTCTTCCTCAAAATTTCACATTGTTTGAAAATGTTTAAAACAATGTGATATTTAAGAAAGTAAAATAAAATTTAAAAAAAAATAAAAATAAAATTAAAAACAACAAACAAAGAAGAAAAATGTTGTGTTCAAGCATCAGTGAGATTTAATGGGTTACGAATCACTCTCATGTTTTTTTTTTGAAAAAATTTTCTTTCATCCTTTATCAATATTTTCTTACTGATTCTGAACTAAAAAGATTTTAATCCTTACCAAACTTGATAATTCTTAGCATTACGTTCAATAACACCTCTCACGTATGTGAGTTCTTCTTGCAAATCCTTCTCCAAATGCTTTAGTATCTCTCTCCTAAGGAAAGAAAAACAATTACTCAAATGCTGTGTGAAGTTTTTTAATATTTTTTTTTCTAAATTAATGTGTTAGTGGCAACATATAAATACCATAGATCTATTTAAACATTTAAACTTACACATAATAATGAATAATTTTCTTTAATTGCTTACCTATATTGCCATACAGTATAATTAGCTGGATTTAGATCAAGGGCATCATCTGTAAGTTGCAGAGCCCTTTCAGATTTTTCACCACTTTTAAGTACTGCTCGAAAATAGTCATGCACATCTTGGACTGTGAACCAGTAAAAATTACTTTACAACAATGAAACAACCACCAAAAACAACTTTACACTTCTTCCAACTCAAAAAGTATGTTATTTTAAAAGTATGTAAAAAAAAAAAAAAATTCTGAGTACATTTTTTATTGCAAAATTGATGCTCTGATTGAAATAAGTTTAAGTGAAGTCTTTTTTAAATTTTTTCAAGGAAACACAATACATATTTTAGAGATAAATTTTAGGCCTGAAAGGCACTGAATAACTATCAAGTTTGTTACACATATTGGAAACAAAATGTTTGTAATGTTACGCATGATTACTGCCACACTTTATTAATGCAAAAATAGTTCTAAATTTGCACAAACAAATTCTAATGATACAAAATTATTTGGGTAAAAAAAATAAAATAAAAATAATTAAAAAAAACACCACAACTAAATTTATGGCAGAATCTCCAGAATAACTCATGTTTCTGTCAATAACTGGAGCTTCACTTATATATAACAGTTTGTTAATATTACATTATTTATAAATACAGTCCTTAAAGTAACAAGTCAATTTCAATATTTAAGAAGCAGAACTTAATCACATCAGAAGAAAATCATAATCAAACAATAAAATGTAGTAACACAGTAGTTCACACATCTGTAGGCCATGTCAAATGGATGAGTCCTTTTATTTCAATGTTAAAAGAGGTTAAAATCCAGTTACACTACTGAACGACTTAGGTCTAGGACAATCCTAGTCTATGTTGACAATGTGCTAATTCATCCGTTTGACATAGCCAACATATGTGTGAACCAATTGGTGTTAACAAATACATTTTATTATTTGAATATGATTTACATAAGAAAACCTTGAGAAAGAGACCAGAAGAGGTTTCAGAATGTTGAATAATAAACTTATACCAATAAATGTGACAATAGAAATAAAACTGACTGTCTATAAATAAATCCTGGACCATTCTCCTGATTACAGAACTTTATTTCTGCACTTGCGCTCATTTTCATTAGAATACTTCTACATTTACATGTGACAAAGTGCAATATTATGGATGAAATATTTATCCATGGCAATATTTTGTAGACAGTGTTAAGAGATATGTGAGTGAAGATCAAGGTGTAGATCTGTATATTAATGCACCTTCGCTAAGAAGAAACCATAAATGTTTAAAATAAAAAAAGGAACATCATTTTATATTATACTTTTATTCAATATATCACAGCGTTAAATTGTACGTACATAATTCGGAATATGCTATAGCAACAATTGGATTTGGTCCATCATCTTGAGGAACTGGTGTTACATCATCCCATTCCGGTCGATGTTTGTAAAATATAATCGGCGGTTCGTTGTTCAAGTCTTCTGAACCACTATCAGTCATTATTTAACACTAAAATTGGTTATTCTGATGAGAAGCACCTAGTAATCTGACCTCAACGGAAAAAATCTAACACGCTTTTAGGTTATAATACGAGATGTAACATTACACCGACAATGCAACATGATAACCTGACCAGATGACAACAACAGAACTTTTCACTCTCATATATACTCTCTGACTCCCGTATAGACTGGTGGAAACACACTGACGCACTCTATCCTTGCACCTTCTTGCAGGAACTAAAAGAATTTTGCCAACATCATTGAGATGATGCTTGGGCCAGGCGTGGGCTGGCGGGACACATAAAGGCATACACTTCGTAAAACACAGCACTGATGCTCGCGCTTTGCACAGCCACTTTCTTTAGCAAATACAGTCGTTAACTTGTTTTCCCCTATTTCGTATTTTCTATTAATGCGACAAATGTTCATTGTGCCGTTAAGTTGGTCACTATGAGTTGGTGCACAGGCAAAGCTGAACGCTGGCGCCCCTATCCTTGAATCCTATTCTTTTGTTCACAATTCAGATGGAGGTTGATAGGCCCTGATAAGAATCACAAGATCAGGTGCGAAACAAATTCTACACGCCTCATCGGATTTCAAAGATTATTTTCATTCAACAGAAACAAAGGATTCAATGGCCAGGGAGGGTGCTTCTCTCGAGCGGTCAGTTAAGAAGTTAAAGGCGGATTCTCTCACTCATTACTTTCACGAATCCACTGATACTCATCAACCAAGTTTTGTTTTTTGAATTAACATCCTTGTAGAAAATAAATATTGAAGACAGCCATAAATAGTATACGAAGCATTTAAATCACGAATGCTGTCATCTTTACAAAATATCTCTTGTTCAATGAATCTGCTTTGTTTGATGTTGAACACTCAATAACTCTATTGCAATATTCCAATTTGTTTTTTATACATTACTGTTGCATTTGTGAAAAACTTTTCTGTAAAAATGAGGATCAAACTGCGCATTTTCAGAAATATTTTATATTTTAGGAATATACCTATTTACGTACATTCTCGTTTTAATAACATTTAGTATTCACGATATCGACGCAATATCGATGAATGTGAAATCATTTTGAAACGAAAGAGCGCCCAACTGGCGCTCTCTCCGGTGTCTGGTGCCCTCCCAGGCATTGCAACAGGCTCTGGGCTCTACGCTTAAACATGCATTAACATAGGGCCTTTGGTGGCGCAACCAAAGGTGGGGTGGATGAGAGGGTTCTTGCTGAGCGCTTCACGGTGTTCTGAGGGGAATCCAAATTTTTATTTTCGTCTAATACTAGCTCTAAATTAATTTTATAAATTTCGCTTTATAAATTTTTTAAATTACACAAGTTCAGTCAATTATTGACGGTATTGAATGCATTATTTATGACGGTATTGAATAACCCTATTGTAATATTCCAATTTGTTTTTTGTAATTGGAAATTTTTGTAATATTCCAATTTGGCCTTTGGTGGCGCAACCAAAGGTGAGGTGGATGAGGGGGTCTTGCTGAGCGCTGCACGGTGTTCTGAGGGGAATCCAAATTTCTGTTTTCGTCTAAAACTAGCTCTAAATTAATTTTATAATTTTCGCTTGTTTTTTAAAGTACACAAATTCAGTCAATTATTGACGGTATTGAATGCATTATTTATGATGTTTGGAGAATTTGATTATTCCCCCTGTTTTGTCCCTCCGAGGGCGAGGGGCGCCATGTATGTACGAACTATCACATCCATTTTATCTCTTCAAAATATTTCTTAAGCTAGGGAAACTATAGAAAGTAGTTGTACAACTAAATTCCACGCATCGGGATTTTAATACTTGTCTAAGATAAGTTTTACGTTGATAACGGAAGGTACAATTGTGGTCATGCGAAAATAAGTCATTTAAACAAAATATTTCTAGCAAACAAAACAGTAATTTATGAATAGATGAAAGGGTCGCGATTCTTAGATTAGTAAATAGGTGCGGACTCTGCCGAACAAAATCCTAATAGCAACACGCTGCCCCAACCCTGATCCTTGATCCTTTGAGCAAATGCTGAGATGGTCCCTTGTTTTGCCCCCGGACATAAATGTAACTTCATTATTTGTGCACGTCTTCTGAATTTCAGTGGGAAATATAGTTATTCAAATTATCGTTTTCCATATTATCGCGGCAAAAGTATTATTCTTTCATGAAAAACATGATGAGGGTTAAGGGCAGAAATTCATAGCTAATTTACCTTTGAAAATATATTTTATTATATAGGAGCGAATATTTTGTCAACAAAACTCGAAAAAAAAACTCTCTTTTCTGTATTCAAAATTCGACTAGAATATGGTTTAGGATATAGAGACCACAGAATGATGAAAACGTGCACAAATTTCACTTCTCCCCACAGCTCGTCACACACAGTTTTTAACTGTTTTTTGACGTAAATAAATAAAAAATAAATGAAAGGGCCCAAAACCCAACTCCCCGTACTCGCATTCTTCCACACGCGTCCATTGCCTCGCATGCACAACCTACAAACACACTCGACAGACTCTAAGTGTCAGTCTAAACAGACTCGCGATAGTTCTCGACAGGACCCATTACAAAAACATTCTTTCGTTTAAGCAGGCACTAAAACTAAATGTGTCCTCAAACTTGCGCTGTTGGAATGCACAAATGAAACGAGACGACTTATTACAAATTAAAAACTTCATGCAACTTTTCCCAAGGTTGGTTTTTCTGAGCCCTTATGGTCTATACGAGAATGATGAAAAATCAAGAAAGTTTTTTTATTTTTAGTGGATCGTATTCTCTGTTTCATTCTTTTAAATGCTTCAAACACTTTCGTGATACGTTTCTTAATTTTTGAGAAAACAATTTTTTTTTCGAAGCGAATGTCAACTGTCAACCCTTTAGTGGGTGAACTTTAAATGCATTTTCCCGAATTGGGAATTTTCAGCACATTCGTGCATGTCAAAAATTATATACCATAAATCATTAAAGATAATATAATTTTTGCAGCATGTAACCCATGATTTGCTCTATTATTACATTATATATCTATTATATTGGGGCTGGAAGAGGACTATTCGGCGATGACTATCTCATCCACGACACTTGGGTTTTTATTTCTTGGCGCGTGGGGGCTTGTCTTCACTATGGAATATCTCACGGTATTTCATGTCGTTCTCAGTCGTGCCACTAGGTGTCGCACGATCGCGACTGTATCGAGCAGTGCTGACGGTCATGCGACCCCTAGCGGCACGATTGAGAACGACGCGAATTACCGTGAGATATTCCATTCTGAAGACAAGCCCCCACGCGCCAAGAAATAAAATGTCAAGTATATCACTGAAGCCACCTACTTCCCATGTCCTCTGTTCCTCTTTAATAGTATGCCGAACTGCATTACACAACCGTTCTGGCGTCACTTTAGAAATATCTTCATCGAGAAGTTCTAAAAAGTGCTAAATATGTATTAAAAACAGTCAACACTACACGCTTTTACCACTCCATAATTGTTTGACGATGTAATGTTTAACTACGGTACCTCTCTCCGTTATCTTGAAGCGAACGATTCGAACCGCTTGATAAAACACACTACACTGATCTGCTTCGCTCTGCATGAGCATATCGCCTCCCACCGTGCGTCTACGACTGTCATCAGTTCTTAAGAAATAAACAGCTCCAGTTACTATTGCACGTGTGTAGGGTTCAGTTCGCCTCTTGAGTCTCACGGAGTCATTTTTTCTGTTAGAGCTGACACCAAGCAGGCGCTAAACAGTCACCAACATGGATATCTCCTCTTCCAGAAGGTCCGGCAAGGGAACAATAGTCTCTTTATTTTGGAATCTGAGTTATAGATTGTAAGTTTCGCCTGGAATTTTAATATTGCGAGAGAAATGAACCACTACACCGAAAACTGTTTTCTTCTGCACATGAACACACCTGAGGCTGTATCGTGTCAGCTAACCAATGGCAAACATCTCAGAGCACGTGCTATTGTTTACATCCACTTTTTAATTTCCCGTATAAGTACGTATATACGGAGTAATATACGTAGTATAGGGAAAGTTATGAATGCTGCGCGAAAAAACGGCGACTATTGGGCAGAAAAAATACATTACCGGGCCCTGATAAAGAAAATGTGGATCAATCCAGATGCTAAATTAAGAAAAAAATCCCCCACCACGTGGTGTAGCTTGAATCCCGGTTTTGTGGGCCTTAATACCGAAAAACCAATTGAAAGCAAAACGACCTTCCGTCCGTCCGTCTGTGAATACCACTAGCACCTAAACCACATGTAAGATTTTTTCACATTGAAAAAACCTCTATCTGGCTCTAGTCGAAGCTTCGAGATTTTGAAAAACTTCCTTCCAAATTTGGGGGTACTTTACATGATGCCTCCCGGACATTTTCAAAATTTTCCCAAAACGGTCCCAAATTTTTTCTTTCAGTTTTTTTCAAGAATAGAGTAAATTAAACTTAAGGAGGTGGCATAGGTCCTAATTTAACGGTTAACTCTGAATTTTTGAAAATTGCAAAAGTTTGAGTTTTTTTCGGCGTCTTCCTACAACTACAAAATTGAAGATAGAGACTTTTCCTCCAAATAAAATTTGTTCTCCAAAGTGACTTATTTCATTAAGGTCATGTACATTTTTTGAACATTTTAGTAGTTTTCGCGCAATATTGCGAACAATACGTGCAATTTTAAAAAAATTACAAAAACAAAATTTTCTCAAAAACGGCTCCAGATTTTTCTTTAAACTTTTGTTAGGAATAGTGCTAAATGTACTCTATGATATAACATAAACATCATGTTGCTCCATTCTTTTGTTTTTTCAAACATTAAAAAAATGAAATTTTTTGACTTGTCTCTCACGTCGTTAATATTTACATAAACGGCAATTCGTTTACATTATTGTATTTATGAGTACATGTGCTATAAATAATGACTCAAAGTTTTTGGAAAACGTAATCGTTTTCAGTTGAAACTAACACAAAATTCTACATTTTCAGAAACGCTCAAACGCCATTTTCTCATTAATTGCTCCAAATTTTTTCTTCAAACTTTTCGAAAGAATAGTGCTAATTAGTCTTCAATGTGACATAAAGTTCATTTTGGGGAATTTTTTTTAATTACACAAATGAAATCTTTTTTAAAGAACTCTCACTTCGTTAATTTGCACATTTTCAGCAATTTGTAAACACTATTGTATTTGTGAGTTACAGTGCTTTCCATGGCTTCAATTGAAGAGTTTCGAAAACTCAAATTTTTTTCTCTGATAAAGAGATTCAAATTTTGAATTTACAGTAGCGCTCAAACGCCATTTTTTTAAAAAACGGCTGCAATTTTTTAAAAGAAAATTGTAATTTAGAACAAAGTTTTATCTTTTTTAATACTCTTAAAATAATATTTCTGTTTTACTATTAGGAAACCAAAAAATAAGAAAATCTCACAAAATGTACTTCGGGCGGCGATAGATCGCAGCTGGCAAGAGTATGTGGTAAGTCCCAATAGCTAGCCGAGACCAAAGAAAATAGAAAACTAATACGGGAAAGTCTGTGCCGTGCTGAACACCACTAGTTTCTTAGAGTGAACGGAGAATAGTGAATGAACTGGAATAGTTAATCTGTGACTAAAGGTTTCAGTTTTATGAATTGAAATGTCCAGAATAAATTTATTAACAACTATTTCTTTCTGAAATAAATCCTGACCCTTTAGTTTTTACAGTACCTTTACCATTCTATTGTACATCCAAACATTTGATTGCAGTGCGGGGCCTAACGGAGTAAATCCCTCTCTTTCTGTCGAATACGATTTTTCATTATTCTCTCTTTCTACCACAAGCTGTGTACCTACTTTACGAAGAATCGGGGTTATTTCGGGGTCCATCCTATTTCACGCGCAAATATTAAACATGTTTACTCGTTAGCTTCAATTGTGTTGACTTTAGACAAGAGCATTTTTACTTTCCCGTATACATGCGTATATACGGAGTAATATGCGTAGTATAGGGAATGTTATGTAATGCTGTGCGAAAAAAACGGCAAATATTCGGCAGAAACAAATTATTGCGGGACCGTGATAACGAAAATGTGGATAAATCCACTTGATAAATTAAGAAAAAAAATCCCCTAACACGTGGTGTAGCCTGAATCCCTGTTTTGTGAGTTCTTGATACCGAAAAACCAATTGAAACGAAACGACCGTCTGTCCGTCCGCCTGTTTGTCCGTCCGCCTGTGAACACCACTAGTGCCTAAACCATACGTAGAATTTTTTTTAAATTGAAGAAACCCCGGTCGATATGGCTCCAGTTGAATCTTTGATATTTTGAAAAAAATGCTACAAAATTTGGGGGCACTTCACTTGAAGGACATTTTCAAAATTTTCTCAAAACCGGCTCCAATTTTTTAAATTTCTTGTTAGAACAGAGTAAAATACTCTTAATAAGGTAGCATAGGTCCTAATTTCACGGTTATCTGTGAATTTACGAAAATTGTAATAGTTTGAATTTTTTCAGTCTTCCTACAACTACAAAATTGATGATAGATGATTGATGATTTTTCCTCCAAATGAAATTTGTTCTCCAAAGTGAGGCCTTTTATTTAGGTCCTGTGCATTTTTTGAAAATTTTAGTAGTTTTCGTGCAATATTGCGTGCAAAATGTGCAATTTTAAAAAATTACGAAAACAAGATTTTCTCAAAAACGGTTCCAATTTTTTAATTTAAACTTTTCGTAAGGATTGTGCCTAATGTACTCTACGAGATGA
Source organism: Acheta domesticus (assembly GCA_031308135.1). Taxonomy (NCBI): domain Eukaryota; kingdom Metazoa; phylum Arthropoda; class Insecta; order Orthoptera; family Gryllidae; genus Acheta; species Acheta domesticus. Next base: position 35,127,309 of record JAHLJT010002406.1, read on the forward strand.
TATAAATGCCAAATTGCTTTATTCTTTTGTTCTCTCAAAAATTACAAAAAATATTTTTTTTACTTTTCTCTCACGTCGTTATTAGCAACGATGTGTTCACATTATTACATTGATGAGTACATGTCCTTTGAATAACGTCAGATAAAGTTTCTCGAAAAATCAACCGTTTTCTATGAAAACTAGCTCGAAATTCTAATTTCTTTTTCAATTTTTTACTAATTTTTTCATCTGTCTCATCATCGGACGCCTTGACTTACGGGACCCCGGGCAATCGTTCGGTCTGCCCATGCCTAGCGCCGGCACTGAATACTGTAATACCTTGAAACAAACTAAAATTTATCTGATAGGTACTCGTAACTATTTCCGAATATGTTTAATTATCTGTTCCTGGTAATTTGGGCGCCAAGAAATAATTACGAATGTTATCGTTCGTAATAATTCGTTCTTGTCTGCAAATTAATTTTATCATCCTTCACTATGCCGTACTTGCTCAGTCGGTCGGGTTCTAATTTAAAAATATTGCTTACCCGTTCTACAATCACCTATTCAATCTGCCATCCGTACGGAGTGGCGAGGAATCTGAAAATTATGTTAAAAGAACGTCTAATTGTGGATTATACGTATTGTAAAATAATGATCAGCTTTCTTTCCAAAAATATCAATTGTGATTTATTATACAAAAAATATTATTCGACTTTCAGGTGAGCGTTAACTTTAAAACACAATAGCTACTATAAAAGCTTCGAATTCTCTTTGGTCATGACCGGTATTGCATTTCTAATAGTTCAACAAAAAAACAAACAAAGACCTGTGCACCACATAATTCTTCGCGCGCATTCTTCAGTTTCCTTTCGACGGCGCCTCGTAGAATCTTCTCAGTTATCCCGCGATGACTTCTTTCTTCCCTTAATAAATCTCCGTTCGTTCAATATCAAACTGTATCGTCCATTAAATTATAATATTAATATCCCGCTAACTTCCCTATGCTTGCGTCACAGACGGACGCCTACACGCGTACTGTTCCACAATGAACAAATTCCCAGTCTTTTTCCTGAACGGCCTCTGCTCCAATATTGTGAAAATACATTTTAGATTAATCCTATCAACAACTAAGTCTTTGACCTGCTTACTGCCGTGTCGTGAGCAAGAGTCACTATTCCCGTCACCTTCAAGCTTCCAGAAGCCTATCATATCCCTCTTTTATCCCCAACAAAAGAATGTTCTTCCGCTTCGATTATTGATTTCCATATGTATCTTTTTTCTTTACCAAATGAACCCTAATGACGACGGTTTACTGTCGACCACCCTGCTCCCTTAGCGACCGACGCGATCGTCTCTTGACTCAGCTATACTCCACTTACGAAATACGATATTTCCCCGTAATGTTAATGGCTCCCATTTTGTTATATCACAACCTCCTTGCTGAAGGAGGAGCTATTGTATCTATAGAATTAATGCATAGATGCCGGAGCCCTTCTGGATCTCTGGAAGATGTCGCGCATGCAGTGGCGTAGGCTCATTGTATGCGAGTGATGTGTTACATCCCCTAGTTTTCCATCACTTAAAAATATTCTCAGTAAAGTATTTTATTTTCTTCTGTTAAGTATCTCCCTCTATTTCTCTATTCCCTCCCGCCATTTATGTGCGCGGTCCAATAGGCGTTAGTCCCCTCGCTGGATGTGACAGACCGAGAAACATCCCTTCAACGACCTCACTTCGTTGGCGAGGTCATTGAACTCACAGCCATGCGCTGTGTGCAAGCTGCGTGGTTTCGGCTGCCGGTGATGTGACATAGCTTCTCACATCAAAGGCTTCTCATTGGCGTTCGTGTATCCCCTCCCAATAACCTTCCATACCCCCTCCTCTGATGCCCTTCTCTCTCTAATAATTCGGCAGCGCGCCTGGGAATCCCAGAAGTCACGTGCCACTATTGTGGCCCGGAAGCGGGGAGCGGGGGGCGGACTGTCTTTCTTCACAAGTCAAGCAATCTGCCAACTATGCTTAAGCATATTTCAACCTGATTCAGTACAACTGTAATGTTCAGTAACTCGATGTGTGTTAGCAGGCCTGACGAAACAAATCATCATGTAAGGAAATGGTATGACAGACAATCCGTGAACTCGAAACGGTGCTCGTGATGTTATTTCGTCAGTCATGTGAGTCCTGCATTCTACAGTAAATGCTGTTTACTACTGAATGTGCGTTACATAGACTACTTTGCCTAGTTGGTGATATGTTAAAGAGAATCGTGAATTCGAAATTGTAACGCGAAAGAATAAAACTTGCGTGTGTGTGTGCGTGTGCGACATGGCGAGCTCATCATTTGTGGTAGTGGGTGAGTTATTTGTGGCAGGGAACAATAGTGAAACGTTTCATTGTGTCATAGACAGGATTCGTGAAATTCCGTGCAGTTCTTTCTCCTATTACGGAAAACTTAAGGTAGATAGTGATGGACAACCAAGACAAGTCGAGTTCAAAAATTAGGTATGTACTTGTTTGTGGTTATTTTTTTAGTTTTATTGTTTGAAATTATTTTAGCACACAATGAAATTATTTTAGCACGGCCGCTCAAGATCAGACCTCAGAGCTACCGGAAAATTCCATTCCTTAAAACTATTGCTTTAGGGGGGAGCGCGTCCCTTCCCAGGACGTGTTGACAGCCCTACTCCAGTTCAGTAAACATTGACCCTGACTATTCGTCTCCGCAAGGTGACAGTTTTCAGTTGCATTTCTCTAACAGAGTACAGCTATTTGTATGAAGTTCTGTACAAGTGATTATTATTTTGTTGTGATCATTGCAATGCGTCCTGTTCAAAGCAACTTTCATATAGACATCCTTCACAGTCAGACGCGTGAAAACGACGCGAAACGATAGTAAAGACGATGAAAATGATACTACTTATGATTGTGAGGAAACGGGTATCAGTGACAGTGGAAAACATATGGATGAAAACAGAGCCAGGCCATCCCGTGAATTTGGTGTTTCTCCATTAACCGAGCAAAGACACTACAGCAAATTGATTTCAAAGGCTGTTCGCTAGCTTGTGCTATAGCAAAGGTAGGCTAATGTTTTTGGTTTTGACAGACGAACCAAGCGCGAGCGAGCGCCATCTTCTGGCTCTCTCCCCATCACTTTCAGCTTCCCCCTCTACTCGCGAATCTCAGCGGCCACCCTAGAAAAATTTAGCTGTAAGTTAGTGCATGCAATGAGAAAATGATGATTTTCAAGGAAGATTCAGAATGTGTCTAACTTGCAACATACACTTCTAAAATACTTCAGAGTAAAGTGGAATGACGCAGACTTTAAATATTTGGAATTATGCATTCAATCTGTAATATCATGATCGCATCCCCACATCTACCAGCCAGGAGACGCCACTGCGCGCATGGTACTGCTACGTAAAAAGAATGACAGAGTTTCTGACTCCTGGCCAACTGGACCATATTATTACTTCCGTTACTAGAGAAAGAACTCTATAAACTAGCAATTTCAGAAGTCACTGACCAAATCAAAGATGGGGATTCTAGCGAGCTGCCAATATGGATTCGATGTTGCTCGAACTACGGAGTAACTCGCGGTGAATCACATACTCGCAACCTTCCTATCGTCCACGGAGATGAAACAGAGCGGTTCTCTTTCTGGACATATTTGACTCGTTCAACCACTCGTGATGACCCGTGATACTCATGGAACTCTGAAAAAAAGAGGAGTGTTCCAAACAACTTACTGAATTTGTATAAGAGTTTTTCAGAAATCGCAAGCGATGATCAAACAAGGAAACGACATGGCTTTGGTAAATCCCTCTAAGAGATACCCGCAGGGGTCCATCTCGGGCCCCATCGTTTGGAATGTACTCTTCAATGAACTTCTTGACTTTTAGAGCCAAAAAGTCGCTCTACCGGCGCTGACTGGTGTTTACCTCACGGCCTCTATCAGTAACTTCAGGTCTTAGCCGGATGCATGTCGCTAGGAAGGTCCTCATTTCCATTTATACGTTTGGAGAAACAAGACTTGTAGGTCCAAATGATTCGGCTGTGTCGGTGAAAGCAGAATTGCGGAACGTCTTGCGATAACGATGGAACGATGACACCTGTATCAGTTCCGTCTACCAGTTCATTCGACATATGCATGCCCAACTAACAAACTGAATGTCTCTCAAAAGATTACGATGATCATCACGGACCGTGACCCGTTCAATCCTCGACTCCATAAGCTTGGGCTGGTGGAATCTCCCACATTCATGTCTGGCGAGCCGGCAAAGTTCCCCCCATAAGAGCAGAATGTGCAAAGGGGAGAAACTTCCGTCTACTCCTATCTACCAGTCCTGAGATGGTCGTAAGAGCTGAGCGGTTTCCAGACGTAATCAGCAGCCCTACGTTCCTGGCTTTGCTTAAAGTTTTCGCGCAAGCAATTGTGCGGAACAGAACTGCTCTGTCGACGCTCCCGCGACATACTGTTACCGACACGATATACTGTTATCACAACAAACAAAAAAGAGCCTTTTTCCTAAGAACCTGCTCAACCAAGCTTCTCGCTTATGCGGTACTCGATAATTGTAAGAGCACATGACGACTAGTAAGTGTAGCGGCCCTGGCGCGGCTGCTTAAATAGGGTTTAATACGCCGGCACCGGCGTATCCGAAGATCCACCTGTGGATATCCACCTGTGAATGAGGTTGTGCAAGAAACAATAAGAGGTAACAACTCTCGTTGATTGTTCTGCATTACCATCTGAAACAGACAGCTGGCTGCAGGTTAACTGGTCCTCGGTAATTGTTCCGAATGCAACTTGCTTCCACATTATTCCCGCCAGCGGAACCGTGGTGACGAAGCCTCCGCTCCACCCGCTGTCGCTCGGTCGGCCTGGCAGTCTCTTGTCGAGGGAGCAGCTGGCCCAAGTCTCAATAAGGGGCTTTGAGTAAGCGGATGTCCATGTTGGGGGTAAACGGAAATCAGAAATGTCCCGCTCGTTAGAACACAACTTGCGGTGCTGACGGCAGTTTTGCTGCACTTAATAGGATGTGCGCCTCTGAACAGGGAGTTTGGGACTCCTTCCCTCCCCGGGGAACGGAAGAAGCTGTACATCGTTGCAACGCCTCTTGACAAAGGAAGGCCTAGCTTTGCGTAGAGCTGTCGGCAATGTCGTTTCCTCACTCGGAAGTGGAATTTCATAAATGGATGAACGCCACAGATTTCAGCTTTGCTTTGTTTTGCGTTAGGGGTCCTTCATGGGCGATGCTTCTCATTTCTTAGGTCACTGGCGCAATATTGCCTGGCCAAAAACTAAGACCACTCTCACCCCTATGCCTTGGCAGAAGTTCTTCTCTAGCGTAGTCGCCACCCGGCTCCACGCACTTAGAGTCGAGCAGCGAAGAGGCTTCACCTCTCCGGCCAAGCATGTACTTTCCAAAAAAAATTATATGTACTGAAATATACCATTCTCACGTCTCATCAAAAGCGTGGCTGTAATTATGTCCTGTTCCAAATTTATTAAGATTTGGGCGCCAGAAACAGGTTACATGAATTACTACCAAAGTTTTCTGATTCTAATGACCATCTGATTTTAACAAAATTATATAAAAATCCAGCTAGCTTGGGTCGATGGGTCCGGATACAAATCCTCGCTATCGCCTCGATAGCCGATTACCTGATCTGCCAACCATACAGTATGGCGTGGAATCTGAAATGTAATAATTATGCTTCCAACTAATTGAAAATTATGATTGACAAATGAAAAAACTCTTTTCTTTTCCAAAGAACAAAATTCAACAATTTATTTAACTTCAAATTAAAACAATTAATTTGATATTCATGACCCTTTTTTGAATAAATTATCTCTTTTATACTGCAGTATTTTTACCGTTTTTTGCATGCCAACGCTCCGTGGTCGCTTCTCACTTGGCCGTTGTCGATCCCAAGTTCCGCTTCTTTCTTCCGGTCTTGCGCCGCCGCTGACACGTCCAGTCCACACTGCCTAAACTATTTGTTAGTTCTTGTCCGACGCTCCCGGTTCCTAATCTCTCCCACCGGTTATGTAAACTATTGAAGTCCAACTGCAATGTCCGAAAATCTGAACAAGTCCTCCGCGAACTCACTTCTGGTAAATTATTTCAAAGTCCGGAAACAAACTATCACTTCTCTCACAAGAAAACTATACAAGTCTCACTTTCCCACTATATTATCTACAGACGATCCTTACGCTACGGCACCCAGAGTCAGAATGTGCGATCTTCACTCCACGACACCCAGAGTCGGAATGTACGATCTTCACTCCACGACACCCCTAGTCAGAATAATCTATTTAATGCCTTCTTGAACCCTTTATGGCTCGGTAGGCGTCCTTCCTTCTATTTTTCCAAAACACGGCGGTAAAAATTAGACTATCTAATCTTTAATAGCCAACCCGTGCGTCTCTTACAAATCCGAGTAGCCGCGACCTCCGTCAGTCATTCGTTTTTGCACCAATTATATCTTAGGTTCTTCAGCCATCTAGCCGGCGTCCTGACGTCATCAAGGCCCGTGTATAGTTTGTTGACCTTGCCAACCTCTGCGCTGACGTTGCTAAGGCCGCATATACCGCCATATTGTATACCCATTTATAGCTAACATCATTAAATAAAAATCTATAATATTCTGGTATATCACAGTACAGAACCTATTCACGGGGTGAAATTCCTGGGAGGCCGAATGTGTGGTCTTTGTCCTAACTCGGTACTGACTGCTTTGGCATAAGTCTTTCTACACTAGACGTGACAACCTAGCGCTATGTGCTTCTGCCAAACGTGCGGATCTAAGAGTAGATAGACATAACTTAGATATAAGTAGAATTAATTTAATGTGGAATACCTTAAGAAAAATGCCTTTAGTGCTACAATTGTAATGGAATTTCAAGCGGAATCCGAGAGGGTTAGAAGCTTAAACTCAAGGCGCTCTCAGCGGAAACGATACAAATGTCTAAACACGGTGTGCATTTTATAGAAGTACAAACCATTCTCTTATTCAATTTCCTGTCTGGATACAACTAGTGCTTAAATCATTCACTGATTTTTTTCGAAATTCCTAGGTTGTTCTGACTGCATTTGAGGTCTTGCGAATTTCATTGGAATTTTGTGAATATTGAGAGTACTTCATATGAAATCCCGGAAACATATTTAAAACATTAGCAAAAGTAGTTTCAATTGTTTACTTAAAATTTCTCGGAAGAATAAAGTGAAATACACTCATAAAAATGGCATGGGTCTGATTTTCACTGTTAACTTTGAATTTTGGAAAATTGCAAAAGTTTCAAATTACGTGAACCTTCGCGTGCAAATATCATATTCTATACTTCTTTGGATCTGGCCACATTGCATATCTCTTGTCACTGTTTCCCCTTTATTTATTTATATTCTTGGCTGTCCGGGACACATTGCACACATTGCAAATTACGTGCACGCACATTGCACGTACATTACGTGCACGTACATTGCACATTGCAAATTACGTGAACCTTCGCGTGCAAATATCATATTCTATACTTCTTTGGATCTGGCCACATTGCATATCTCTTGTCACTGTTTCCCCTTTATTTATTTATTTGTCAAAAAACAGTATAAACTGTATATGACGTGTGGGGAAAGAGATTTATCTGCGCACGCTTTCTTGAGGCCCAGAATTTAAAAAAACTACTAAAATAGAAAACGAAAAAATGAATTTAGAAAATAATTATTTTAGAAAAATAAAAATATTTGAAAAATGTTTGTTCGCGAGTTATAGAAAATCAGTTTCAACGGTAAATGAACTGCAAGCAAAAGGAGTGATCAACAAAACGTGCGCACAGTGAAGCTACATGTACGTCCAGAAGCAAAACATGGGGCCATCTCAGCATTTGCTCAATGGATCAGGGAAACTGGACAAAAACCTGATCGAGATGGGAGCTTCGTCTCGGTTGGGAGCCTCCACCTCGTCGACTGACGGAGGTGGCCTGTGGACCCTTCTTCGTCATATAGGTACATAGGATTGCCGAAGTAAGCCGGAGACCTATTTCGGCGACGAACGAAAGGATGGACGGACAGAGATTTAGGCACAAACCAATTTTTCGGTGTCAAAGGCCTCCAAAACGTGGATTCTGACTACACGAGTTAGTGGAAGTTATTCACTGTACGTAGGAACGAGAGTTATTCAATTTTTCGATATCACAGCCTCACAGTACAAATTTTCCTGACGAAACATCGCCACTTTCCTTTGACACATTACAATACTTTCTCTTTAAGTACTACATAATAGTTACGTACGTAAGTACCACTCATATGTAAGTACGTACGTAACTACGTAAATACGTACATAGAAGGCAAGGAGGTAAATATTTATGTATGAGAACATTTTGAAAATGCAGAATGGGTTATACGTAAAAATCTCCTAATTTGGAATGTAAGTTCTCTTAAATTTTCAGGGAAAGTTGATGAAAATGAACAGACGGATATCCACGTGGGGTGAAAAGCAATATATACATGTTTGTTAATTGGTTTATATTGTTACGGACGAACAGAGCCAAGCACAGACGAAAGAACACATAGATGGACAGAATGAAAGACGTTTCACGACGATGAAAATTCACTTTTTCGAAAGCAGGAGTCTCCAAAGCGTAGATATCCGACAAAAAATCGAGGTCGACTTTTCTCACGATTTCATAACTACTTTATGTTGCTATTAACATTGTTGAATCATTGAAATATTTTGACAAATGCACATCAATTCCATTATGTTTTCTTTCAGAGAGGAAAGTCACTACGAATATAAGAATTTGGAAACAAGAGAAACTGGAATAATGTTCTGGATCACTCTTACAATTTGTATAATTCCTGTAGTCCAATCTTGTAGCGGATCGTGGCAGAGAGCAGGTAACATGTAACTAATGATAACTTATAATTTTGGCAATACTGTATTACATCAGGGGAGGACAAATTACAAATGATATCGATCCTACAAATTCATTGAATTCATATTAAATTCATTGAATTTTGGTTTGGAAATGTTCTTTGAATTGAAATAGATTGGTAATTTATTCCATTCGTAATAATGTGTTTGATGTTTTTGCTGATAATGTGTTTCATTTTTTCTCTTTTAAACTTTTAAACTTTTATACAAGTATATCGTCGCTTTTCTGAAGTACTGCTGCAATTTAAAAAAGCGAAAATTGAGATTTTTAAGCTGAAATTGTAAAAAAATAACTTTTTGTGTGAAATATGTCTGTATGTCTTGAATTATATGAATTACCTCTAAGTGGAAGAAAATGATGTTATTTCATGTGCAGAGATCTACATTTTCTTTTGTGGATTAATATCGCAACTACAAAGTCATCAACGAATCGTGGAAGAGATGAGTTACATTTGTTCTATTGTGATTTATTTGTATTTTAGCATTACATTTGTGAACAATGTTTTAATTGTATTTGCAGTTGAGTTCCCCAAATGACTCTTACTCTTGCAAACAAATTACTAAGATGGTTTGCACAATAGTATTGCAACTCCAAAGATCTTAATACTTTCAAAACTAACCCAAAAATGTAGACGAAAAATTCCAAATTAAATACAAAAATAAATTAGTGTTTTATATCATTTGTGGGGTGATAATACTTATCTCTGATTTACGAGAAGCGAAAAAGTTGTAGACAAAATAACTTACGCTCTCTTGAAAAAAAAGGGGTTTTGTATTGCAACAGCATTCCGGAAAAGCGACGATATTTGAACCGGTTAAAATTATCAGAACCTTATAATATGAAATAACAGTGCTACTATTTCACATAATTTGTACAGTAATTAACAGACACACTTTCCTCAAAAAGTGTAACTGAAAGTGATACCTCTGATCGCGTTTTGTTATTTTCTTGTTTAACCTGGTGCAGAGTGGTATTAAGTGTAGGAAAAGTCACATCAAAACGAAGTACGAGTACATTGAATGTTCCTATTTAGGGTCTCGAAATGTTTGAAGGATGAAATTCAATATCAAATGTGGACGCATGGAATATTTTCTGTCCTTTGATTTACGATACATCATATATTATTTTCGATAAGTTAAAGGTTTAGAATTAAAAGCCTTATCTGTAATTCTTTATTCACAACCAACGTGAGAAAACTTCATCGGAAGATAAATCTCGCGAATGGAGATTTCAATCTGGAGCTAATAGATTCTTTGTTTTAACTCACAATTAAAAATATTGCGTTTATTTTAATTTGCTTTATTGGAAACATTACCATTTCTACGTGCTAATTTTAATTTTCTATCATGAGTATTTGAACAGACTAAACAAGAACTGAGGACCAACTTATTTCCAAATTTTTAAACATTGGAAAATGAAAAATGCCATAGTAAATGTACAAGGATCCAAACTAACGTTGAACAACTATTAGAGTAAAGTCTTTTGCTGTTTTGCATGCCAGCAAAAAAATCTAGAGGAAATAATAAGACCACAATCTTTCTTCTGTCCAGTAACTAAACACCAAAGAAAGAATCGACGTAATCAGTCGAGTTAGTGGATGAAATTCGTTCTGAAAGAAGCGTCAGGCCCCTCTATATTCAATTTAAAGTGCATCTCAGTACCAAAGCACCGAAATGAAAAATCATCCAATCAACGACATTTCTTAAGAAAAAGTTTTGAAACGTTCATGAAAGGGGTGTGTCTAAAATTGAATCTGCATTCACGTGTTACGTTATATAGATATAATACAATCAAATCAATATTCAGGTTCCGATGCACAGACAAAAATAACACCACAGGCGCACCATAATGGGTATGTGGAATTTATTTGCCGTCTTTCAGAGAAAATGTGACGAAGTGTAATGGTAATTTGAAAATGTTTTACACATTCTTTAGAACATGCGAACATACAAAGCTGAATAAATATACAGCAAGGGGAGAAATGCGAGACAAGACGAGCAAATTAAAAAGTGAAAACATAGGAAAAACATTCAATTTTAGAAATGAAATTTATGAGAGACATTACTATGTTGTACACAAATGATATGAAGAAGACATTTGCAAAATTGTAAATTATTTAAATGGAAATAATCTTGTGAATTTACTGTTTATGGACCACGACTGTAACTACATTCTCTAAACAGTACTTTAAAAATACTTATTTGTTCGTGCAAAGAAGGGTAGATTGAACGAGATTGAAGGATAATTCTGTCTCATTTCTGTGTGACGCATTTAAATCCGCGAATATGTTGTTTTTAAAACACGGAAAAACAATTTCAAAATTACAGAAATTTTTCTTTTTGACCATGCTCCTGAATGACAAGTAATACAGAGCCTGATAAAATTCAACATTCTAAATTTTCAAACGTTATATAGTAAATTGTAATAAAATAATAAATTCCTAGTTGAATGTGGCGTCGCCGACACTGGAAACTGTTTTAAAAGTATATTCAGTGTGTTCTATGCGTTAAAAAATATTTTTGTACTTCATTTCTTTCATGCTTTGTTTATATTCTTATTCTTTATACAAAAATTCCCAACACCCAATGGCCTTGTATATTAACTCCAGAAGGGAAATGAACTGGTCATATTGCAATTTCAAAATGATAATCACTGTAAAAAATACTTACAGGTTTATGAATGATGCGACAGCACAGCTATTTTTTTACGTTTTGTTTTCTAATATGAATATAAATGGTCACCTGTAAGCTGTTGTTCTGCGTTATTCTCTAACACTAATATAATATCATTCTTCATTAGTTCGGAAAATTCTGCCGCAAAATCTTTTACAACTACATTTGATTCCCATGAGTTGCTTAACACTTCCATATTTGTATCCCCTATTTTAAGATTTTAAAACTCTACAAACTCGATCTGATTTTTGTTCTGAAGGTGAATATATATATATATATATATATATATATATATATATATATTCACCTTAATGCTTATATATATATATAAGCATTAAAAGGTTACTATTTTGTATGTTTATGTGCATAAGTTCTAAGTCCCATTACATTGAAAATCGATTTTTGCTCGCTTAAGAAATGTATTGTTTAGTATTTATAGTTCCTTCGTATTCTCTTCACGTTCTTCAAATTTAATGTTCCAAGGCAAATTGCAAATTCTATATATAAAATACACATGAAACATTTCACACTTCACTACAACTAAAATACTTCAGAATTTACCACACACGCTGCCGGGCGATATTCATTTAGTTTTATCTCGTTTGTCAAAAATAAGTGTTGCCATCCTCGTGGAACAAAATAATGGTGTCATGGACTGAAAACAACCACTGAGTAATGGGGTTTATTCAACATCACCAGCATAGGTCTATAGGTCTATTTAGGTGGCGTTGGTTTATTTCCCGTCATATTCACAAGGATCGTAGATCCAAAACACGAAAAAACACGTTTTTTTATACTTTCTTGGAATCTTGTGGACGGATCGAAAAACAAATTATCAGTTCCCAAACAGGGGGCCGAGACGCGTTCAGTGACACCTCATATGACTCGGTTGGTGCACGAGAAGTGGTCTAGCCATGAGGCACGGAAATCTCCACACACGCATGCCCGGTATAGGAGTTTACTCAAATACTGTATAGGGATTAGATTAGATTTATTACTAATTCTACAATAAATTGTAGGAATTTGGAGATAGAATATTTTAATTTTAATTTTAATTAAGCCTGCATTGAACAACAATAAAACACTTAAAAATAATACACAAGGTGTGATAAAAAAAGATCGGTCTGAGCTCGTTTCGCGCGAGCTGGTCACTACAGCGAAACAAGACAGATTGCGCTATCTGGTGTGTATCTTTTAGAAGTACCACGCCACCTCGCTCACCGTTGCAGATTGACTCATTGCGTACCAATAGCCATTCATATTGAAACCTGCACCACCCTATTGTACAATTTTCGTCGGCGGGACAATGAAAGATTTGGAGGAACAGAGCGTTTGTGTGAAGTTTTGTTTTAAACTTGGAAAAAGTGCGACGGAAACTTTCGTTATTCTTCAGGAAACCTTTGAAGACATTTCTATGAGTCGCACAAAGTGTTTTGAACTTCAACTGATGAAGAATCGCGAAGTGGACGTCCCTCAACGTCGACGACCGAACCCAGGTGAAATTGATTAACGGTTTGGTGCGTTCAAATCGTCGACTTACTATCCGCGAAATGTCTTGAGGGACTGCTATTTGACTATTTGTTTCGGGTCCTGTCAAACCATTTTGACTGAAGTTTTGGGCATATCACGCGTCGCGCCCAGTTCGTGCCGCGTGTGTTGACTGCAGAACAAAGACCAAATCGTGTCAGGATCTTGTCGTTCGAGCTGACTCCGATCCAGAATTTATGGAAATAATCACCGGTGACGAAATCTGGGTTTATGGACACTGCGTGGAGACCAAAGCTCTGTCGTCTGAGAGGAAGGGGCCAAACTCTCCCCGACCAAGAAAAGCTCGAATATCCTAATCAAACGTGAAGGTCATGCTTGTTGCTTTCTTTTTTTTTTTTTTTTTTAAATTTATTTCTACCTGTTCGACATATTTGTCTTTCAGGGGTTTGGACATTACAAACAAATAACTGGCGATTTGATACTCACTGGAACCTGTAGTAGGAATTATTAACAATTAAATTTTTGAAAAGGTTATGCTATGAAAAAAAAGAAGTTTATAAAAAGATTTTGAATAGAAGGATAATATGTTGTAAATGTAGTAATTATGGTGGATGAAATATATCTTTAGGAAATTTTGATAGTATACGTCGAGGAAAATGATATGTTTGTCCTAAATTGAAAGTGCGGGTCTGTTGTAAGTCATCTAAGGAGTTGAAAAATTTAAGGCTTTGTGAACGAATTAGGGAGTTGATAGTGTCAATTTTCAGTTCGTTATGGAGTTGAGAGTTGGGAATATACCAAGGTGCGTGAAATATTTCCCTGATGAATTTATTTTGGAGAATTTGTAATTTATTAATATGGTTTTGGCAGCATTGGACCAGATGGGGCAAGCATAAGTAAGGGTAGGACGAATAATTGTGGTATATATTAATTTTGCTGAGTGAATGTTTATAGGTGATTTATAATTAATGAGGGAGTGTAATTTATAAATTTTAGTGTTAGTTTTATGTATAATGTTTTTAATATGGGCATTCCATTTAAGTTTAGTGTCTAAGAGGAGTCCAAGATATTTAATAGGTGTGTTGGGTGATATCCAGGGTATAGCTTGATCAAGAATTAATATTTCTGCAGGGATGATTGGTTTACAGAGTGTGAAGATTTTAGCTTGACATTTATTCATGTTAATTTTAATCTGCCATTTAGAAGTCCAATTTGTATAAAGCAGAAGGTCGGATTGTAGTCTATTTTTGGCAGTTGTTAAATTTTTATGACCAATGAAGAATGCAGTATCATCAGCAAAAAGGGCTAATTCTGAGTACGTAAAGTTGGGAATGTCAGAGAGATAGATGTTAAAAAGAAGAGGAGATAGACAGGACCCTTGAGGCACGCCCGCGCCAATTGAAAATAGTTGAGAAAAAGAGGAATTAATTTTGACACGAAAAGTGCGATTAGAAAGAAAATTTTGAATTATTTTGAACAAATAAGTAGGAATTCCAATTTGGAATAATTTATAAATAAGACCATGATGCCAAATTTTGTCGAATGCTTTTTCGATGTCCAGTAATAATACAATAGTATGCTGTTTTAGGTGAAAGGAGTTTTCAATATGTTCTGTTAGTCTTAAAAGTTGATGAGTAGTTGCATGCTGATGAGTGAAGCCAAATTGAGTGGGAGGAATAATTTTGTTAATTGTAGTGAAGTGTAATAATCTGTGATGTATAAGGGTTTCAAATATCTTGGAAAGAGAGGAAAGTAAACTAATAGGTCGGTAGTTCGATGGGTTTCTAGGATCTTTTTGTGGTTTACAAAAGGGAAGTACGATTGCTGTTTTCCAGGTAGTTGGAAAGTAATTAAATCTCAATGCGGAATTTAGAATAGAAGTAAACGCAGCAATTGATCTTTTACCAAGTGACTTGAGTGTTTGATTAGTGATAGTATCCAATCCTGGAGATTTGCGAGTTTTAAGTGTTTTAATAATTGAATGAATTTCAGAAGGGGAAATATAATCAATATTTTGGGGAACATTAAAATTTGGAAGAGAGAGAAAATTGCTAACAAGATTGTAAAAGTGAATATTAGTAGTTGAATTAGGAGTAAACGTATTTTGGAAATGAAGACCTAGTAATTGAGTTTTGTCATAGTCATTTATTGCTGTAGTTGAATGTTGTTTAAGGATTGGAATAAATGTTTTTTCTCTACAGATTCTTTTAAGAGTTGACCAGAGCTTTTTTGATTGGGGATGAATTTGTTTAATAAAGTTTTTGTATTCATTAAATTTATGTTGTTCCAGTTTAGATTTTATAATCCTAGATATTTTGTTTAGTTTAGTTTTAATATCTTTACGCCTGGTTTGTTGCCAGAATCGTCTTAGGGAGTGCTTAGTTTTAATAAGGTTAATAATAGGTAAAGGTAGAGGTTTATAATTTACGAAATTAGTTTTTGGTATATATTTAGAACTTATGTGTAAATTATGATTTATTGCCTTCTTTGACTGGAAAGAACTGATCCATTTTCAGTATGTCTCTAAACCGTCAATAATGACTACTATTTGGGAATAATAAAGAGACTGTGGCGCGAAATGATGTGGAACAGACTGGAGCTGTGAAAGGGCAAAACCTGAAAATTGCACCGTGGCAACGCACCCGCCCATATCGCTCTGGTCGAGCAAGAGTTTTTGGACAAAAATGGAACTGTGCCCAGCCCGTTATTCACCGAATGTGGCCCCATCAGACTTTATTCTTTTTTTCTTAATTCAAAACTGCTCTTAAAAGACGTCGATTTGAGAACTTTGCAGAGATTCAACAAAATTGTACAACTGGCCTCAAAAGGATTACGATAGCAGCGATCCAGGCAGCATTCCGGAGCTGGAAGAAGCGCTGGAATTGGTGTGTTACTAGCCAATGACACTACTTAGATGACAAGTTTGATTAAACTTAATGTGTAGAAATAAATCTGTAAACGGAACAGTACAGTTTGTTTTTGATCACACCTTGTATAATTTCACCGCACAGCCTTCACAGCAGTCCACATCATCTCATTCACTACAATCAACTATAATCTTACACATATAACGCGATCACGCAAAGTGTAGGACTGAAGAGGGAACGGCGCAACCGAGAACCAACAACGGTAACAATTAGAGCCGTGGCGGTATATACTGGTGTATTCATGTTCCTCTTCCAAAGTAATAAAACATTTTTGCACAAAGTAGTACGTGATGCTAATTAATCAGCTCAATTTATTTCTCTTCAGATCATTTTTCATAGAAACGTTAATCACGCAGAACGCATTTAATTATTTGATCACTCATGGATGATTTAAAAAATCATCATTATGTTGTATTTTATGAGAATCTGAAAGTTAAGGAAGAAATTTCAGCATGTTTTTCTTTAAATCAAATAATGTCATGCACTACTCATTTAGAATTTATTGTGCAGCATGACTAGAATATATAGTTCCTTTTAGGGACTCAAAATATTTCCATTCTGCATATCGATATAAATAGGGGGCGGATTTTGATGATCTAAAACATTGGCAAAAATGATCGAGAAAATGCTCTATACATTTTTTAAAAATGCTCTAAAATCAAAGAAAAAGACGTAAATAATTTATCAAAACCACTTCAGATGAACACCAAGCTATTGGATATGTTTACTGATGTAATCGAGGCTTCTTGCTTTTGTTCAAGTGAACTCAGCTTGCAAACTTTTGATTTGGACTGTTCTTTAAAACAAAATATCTGCCCTTATTTATCGCAAAATCGGCCAAATTGACAACGGCACTGATAGGCGTCACAGGAACCTTAGATTACTAGTACTCACAATGGCTGCCATTATAATTTATGAGCGAAGAAATCGAATAGGATTCTCAGGAATTCTCTGGTGAAAATTTGTTACATCTCGTAAATATTGTTTGAAGCAATTACCATTTCAATGGTAATAAAATCAATGGAATCAGCAAAAAAAAGCATTAAAATGATGTAAAAGGCAAAAATTACCTATTAAGTCGAAATCAACGAAAAATAAAAAAAATTAAAAAATGGGTTA
The DNA here is from genome assembly GCA_031308135.1 of Acheta domesticus. Classification (NCBI taxonomy): domain Eukaryota; kingdom Metazoa; phylum Arthropoda; class Insecta; order Orthoptera; family Gryllidae; genus Acheta; species Acheta domesticus. Next base: position 35,144,432 of record JAHLJT010002406.1, read on the forward strand.
TTTCCTTTTGTCATAAAATGAATTTGTAAACGACATTGTTCTAAAGTGAAAAGAAAACTTGTGGTGCTACAGAATGGCACAGACTTTCCCGTATTAGTTTTATATTTCCTTGGGTCTGGGCTAGCTATTCGGAATTGCCACATACTCGTATCACCTGCCATCTATCGCCATGCTATCAGAGTAAGAAGCCGAAAAAAGTTTATACTTTTGCAATTTTCGAAAATTAAGGTTTTCAACGAACATGAAACCTACACTATTCTCTTAAATGTCCTTCACACAATCCAACAACAAAATTTAATAAAAAATGATGGGGCCATTATTTTGAAAACTTTGAAAATGTTCAAGGGGCTTCATTTAAAGTACCCCCCAAAATTAAAATATCAGTTTCAAATTCAAGGGATCGCAATATTAGCGACATCGATTGGGGAATATCATTCTGGAGAATAACGGTTAAACGATTTAGCTGCTAGCATTGTTCACGGACAGATGTTTTGCCGCCATTCATTTTTTCGGTATCAAGGACCCACAAAACATGAATTCTGGTTACACCATGTGTTAGAAGATTTTTTCTAAATTTGGCAACTGGATTTATCCACTTTTTCGTTATCAGGGCCTTGAAGTAATAGTTTTACTGCCAAAAATTCGCCGTTTTTCGCGGAGCATTACATAACTTTCTTACTACTCGGTAGCGAGAAAGTAAACAATAATACATCTAGAATGCATTTTAATAGAGACAATTGATTTCTTATGATTGGTACAGAAGATTACAAGATTAACGTGAAACATGTAAACTCATCAGTGTAAATAGAGTGCGTCGTTAAAATTATTTTGAATTAACATGTTATAAAGCTATTGAATTTTTGTGACGAAAGTTATTCTTTGCTGTAACTTATTTTTAGATCTACATGCAATATTTAGTATACAAACACTATGAAATTTACTGAATCATATTTCTCATTGAAACACTTGAATAAACAGATTAATTGTTTAACAGGGAAGTAATATTTCTTTACATTTTAGAAAACGTTTTATTTTCAGGTACTCTCAGAAATGTTATATGGGAGTATAAATATTTTCTAACATACCCTAACAGAAAAGTGTGTAACATGACTCAACTGCTCAAGTCATGTGCAATGGACGATTTGCTTGAGAGAAATGCTGTTGCATTTCAAGTAATTGTGTTTGCGAAGAGAGATTCTATACTTAAAGTACGTTGTGCAGCCGGGAGACGATATATTCAAGGATGCTATCTCGTGGAATGCGTGGGGATGCCTCCTCGAGTGAGTTTTGCTTCGTACAAATAGAAATGATGAGTGCCATTTTCATTACTAAGCTCAGGCGACGGAGGAGGCTACATCTTTGTGACAGTGACAGTTTGTGATAGTGGTGGTTTGCCATTGCCTTCTACGAACGATGAATGATAGGGGTGATCGTGAGGAATGAATGGTTTTGAGTAGGAAACGGATTTTTATGTAAATTCCTCTTTTTAAAGGAACATGGTTCTGAGTCCCACAATTCCTCTCATTCTCGTAATTTCATTTACATTTTTTAATAATAAAGATCTTTTACCGGCCCCGGTCTGCTAAGAAGTTTCTTACTATTTAACAATTTATCATTTCTCCCTTTATGTTTTGAAGTGGAAATCGCTCATTGGTCTAAGAAAATGTATAATTCTTAGGTCGACAGACTTTCCCATACGAGATTTCAAGTTGTAATTTACATATGATTTTCTTATAAAATTTGAAATCCTTGAACAAAAACACATGAATCTTTCCAAACTATTTTAATTTACTTTCACAATTACAAGTGTCATCAATTATCGCAGCTGCACTGTTGACGCTATGAATGAAATACAACAATAAAATCTAATAACTTTCATTCCATATTTACAACACATTCACACAAGTTTACTATTTGTCCGATATCTGTTACTTTATTCATGACCATGCTACTTCTGATTCTCTCTAATAGTAATACATCTTAAAACTAAATCGGACACAACTTCGTCTTCCAACATTAACTATTTAATGGCTATGCCACTTCCTTTTGGTTGCCCACTGCACTCTTGACCGGTGAAATAGCTTTCAGACTCTGTTCCAAATCCATCAGGTCCACGCCGTTTTGATTGCTTCATCTGAGATTTTAATTGAAGTCGGTCGTTTAGAGATTACCTTCCTTAACAATTCATTCCTTATACTAAATCATTATTCCCGTGCTTCTACGCACCTTCAGATACTCTTTATCACAAATTCAACAACTCAACGATGAAATTATTCTGACGCTTCAATAAAATATTGCCTGTTTCCCTATTATTAAAAGGGAAACATCCCTATCCCTATTATTAAAAGGACATGGCCAAAGATTTTTTCAACAGAAAAAAATGTTTTTTTCAGATTTTCAGGTAGAAAGATGTGAGTTCACATAGCGACGTTTCGAGGAATATTTTTTCCCCATCTTCAGGCTAAAACAGTACAGAAAAGGGGATATCATCCAAAAATAGCAGCCATTCTGCAGTAACAGCCATTCTACACGTGCTTTGCGCGCCATTCTTTACATATGTATATATTATTAATATTACTGAATATTTTTATTTGAATTTTCTTTGAATTGGTGAGTCTCCATATACATTTTTTTATTATATCGAGTTTTAAATTTTGATTATATTGAGTATTTGATTATATCGATTATTAGATTAACTTTTTTGGTACAATAATTTTTGTATTCCTTTTTTCTTTGAATCATATTATTGACAATTTTTGGATTATATCTCCTTTTCTGTACTGTTTTTAGCCTGAAGATGGGGAAAATATTCCTCGAAACTTCGCTATGCGAACTCATACCTTTCTACTTGAAAATATGAATAAAAATTTGTCTGTTGTAAAAATCTGCCATATTCTTTTAATAGTTATTCTGACGACACACTGCTCTACGTCTCACGTCCGACTCCCTCCGTAGCCGAGCACATTCTCTCCTGCATATCGTATTACCCGCCAATCAACTGTCTCTTCCTGACCGAAAGTTCGTCAATTTCGTCTCTACTTACTTTTGCGCACTACGTTCATTTGTCGTACACGCCGCTAATTTACATTGGCAGTTACTCAACACACTTATTATATTGTTTTACTTTAATAATCTGCTTTTAAAAATATTATTGTATATTCACAAGCATGGAAATTACTCACGTATCACATTAAAAACTCATACACTTTATTCTTCATGTAATAACGTCAGTCACTTCCAATTTTTTGGCCCCTTTTATTAATATCTTGTTGCTCGCATCCATATCCACCTTCGTTTGTTACTTTCACGCAATGTTGTTCCCAAACGTTTCATTCCATCCCTGATTCTATGCGTACGGCGAACATTATGCGTTCCGTGTTGCCTAAAGTGAGGGTCAATGTTACATGTATAAATTAATATAACTCCGGTTTATGCAATTTCCCACTACTGTTTTAGGTGTGGTGCAGATCCTTCTTGCCAAAATGTATGCTTTACGGAAAAATGAACACCCAATGCTATTCCGTAACACCAGGTGAATGTGATATTAATATATGCAAGGTAAGAATACTACGCATAAAACAAAAAAGACTTTACTAATCTGTGTTAGAAGACCTTACTTTTCATTTTATCTCTCCCTCCACAAAATTTAACTTTTGAAATTTTAGAAAGTTTAGAGGTAACACTGAAACGAACCTGTGCCATCTTTATTAGAGTTTTCTATTATATTCTAGCTGTATATTTAAAGAAAAAAATGTGGAGCCATTTTTGAGGATCTTTTGAAGTGTTGCAGGGGCTTCATGTGAAGTACCCCTAAAGACGAAAAAAATCGTTTCAAATTTGCAGGACTTCGAGACGGAGAATATCAATCCGAGGATATGCGTGTTGGAAAAAGTAGTATGAATCATTTAGATGCTAGAGTTGTTCAGTTGGAAAGAAGGACGCTTTAAAAAAAACCAACGCTTTTCCGTTATCATCAATCAACATCAATCAAATCAATTGGGGAGTATCAATTTTGCTGAAAATCTTGCTGAAAATCCACAGTTTATCCACTAACTTTGTTTACAGACGGACGGACGAACGAATATTTTGCTTAATCAATTTTCCATTATCAAGGACCTACAAAACGTAGATTCTGACCGCACAATATTTTAGAGGAAATAATTAACTACGTATCGGATAAAGAATTATCCACTTTTTCGGGGACCTACATTACGAATGTTTCTGCTGAAACGGCGGACAGACGAACAGGCGGAAAGACTATCATGCAGACTGTCAGAAAGACGTACAAAGAGATGGACATACAGACGAATAGACAGATGGACAGACAGACAAAGAGATGAAATAAATCATCTCGTCTTTTCCCTCCGCTAGAACAGCTAGAATATGAGAATTAATTTTTTCACTGCTAACATTTTGTGTAATTTCAGTGAAAATGAAATTAAGAACAAATCTGAACATGACACCTCTATTTCAGAGCACATGTCTCTGTCTGTCCAACCTTCTTTTCAGATCATTCATACCCAAAAGAAAGCGTGATTCGCGTATCGGTTAACGTAACGCTTACGAAATGATCATGAAATATGTGATTATTTTCAGAACGAATACGCATTTTACCCTGAATTGTGTTTGAACCACTCAAAAATCGGCGTGAGAGAGTCACGAGCCAAAGACTTTATATTTTGTGCCAAAAGTGGCGAATCAAACTTTCAAGTTGACGCAGAAGGCTTCATTATTGACTACAAGGGGCCGCTCCATCCGACCAACAAGATGCTGTTCACCCTCATCTGCATCGTTGCGCCCTTCGTCATCAAGTTCTTCTTGCCCAATCTATGGTACGACTGAAAATGTCAATAGACATGATGACCCATGATAAAAGACTCAAAATACATGATCGACATTATAACCGTTTATTTAACTTTAAATATGTAGGGGAGACAAAATAATAATATAATATATAATAATAATAATAATGAAATGATCCTACTGTTATCTTCGCTTTTGCTTGGCCTTTTCTTATATTTCTTATCTGAAAAATATACGTGGCGTTACAGTTTTAAAAGGTTCTCAGTACATTACCGGGATTTTGGATATGTTGGGAATGATTCATTTGCGTGATCCTAGGTTGGTAATTTTTGGGAGAGCAATCTCACTCCCAATTACATTATTTATTTTTAATAAAAGGATTTATAGAAATCTGCATATACTAAACAATATGCTACATCCTCAGCATTAGAACACACTCCCCTTTACACCTAATATATCTCGTAAACTGTTTTATTTCACACATTTAGACAGCTCTGTTACATCTTTTACCTTTACCTCAGTTCAATTTTAATCTTAACATCCAGGAATGACTCACTACTTTCATTTTACGTCTGAATCCCAAATGTCATATCAAGTGCTCGTCATGCTCATTTACATTTGACTTTGCGGACTACTTTCCCTGTTCGTGTCTCTATGGGCAACATTCCACGTTCAACTACTATTTATCACAACCTCGACGATAGGCTTAACTCAGGTTCTGATCAGGGTTGCCAGATTGGGCGGAATTCCGCTTTTAGGGCTGGAAAACGGCTTTCTCTCGCGGGACAAAAAATGACTTCGCCGAATACCGCCCAATGGACGGAAATGCATTAAATGTGCGGTTTTGGGCAGGTTTTCAAATTACGACCACATTTTCAAAAAGCAACCACAACGACGTTGACAGTCAGTTTGACTTTTTTTAGATTTTTACTTTATATATGATTTTTCATTAATCATTTGTTTATTCGTTCAAATTTATTTTGAGAAGTGTGATGTTAGTTTGTAGACCTCTAGTATAGGGTGTGTTCTAAAAGTTATAGTCTTTGTCGTGCACAATATGAGTACATAAATATATCACATTTGCAGTACTTGCAGTTCATTTTAGAACATGCCATTGAACATTAGTCATCTTTTGGAAGTACGGTCTCACTGCCAACATTTTCCGGTAATCCATAGGGAATATGTTAGGTTTATTTTAAGTATTGAGATATAACTTACTATTACAAAAAGTTTTTATATTAAGTATTTAGTGTAATATTCACAAACAAAAAAACTAATCAAGCCTTTCGTAGGGTCACTACTTCAAAAAAAAAAACCTTCAAATATGTATTATTTTAACTCAATTTCAAATTTCCCGTTTGGAAAGTTGAATTTTTGTTATTGGGAGGAATTGGGCGGATTTACAGCTATCTAACGGCGGATATTTGTACGAAGCATCTGGCAACCCTGGTTCTGATCACGATTCAATTTTAACTTCTGGGGCACTGCTGCCGAGAGTTCGTCCAGTTTCTTTGCTGCTGACAGCTTGACTGACTTCAGCAAGCGCTGCTGCCGGTTAGAGTCCCATGCACTCGGCGGCAAGGAACTCGTAAAAACAAATTATTCCCTACAATAATATGGCAATGTTAAAACTATTAACTTGCGTAGATTAGACTCGAAGTGTCTCTAATGATTTACGCACGCTTTGAAGCTTATACACTTCAATACACCATGTAGTCCACTGGATCACACTACACTATAGGTTACGAATTTTATTTCTTTGTTATGAAGGAGGGAATTCTGTTACATAGTTTAAATTACAATCGGATATTGTGCATTGCTCAGGCTCAATGATAACTTTATATTAAACTCGTAGGCCAAACGCCTAGTCACGAAGATTCGGCACCCGTAGCGATGCGTCACAATTTCAAGTTAAAAGTGTTTGGCAACAAATTACTTTGGCATGCAATGCGTTCGACAGGCCCAAGGGTGTTTTATATTAATCGAATAGACCGGAATTATTGCCACTTTTGACTCAGATGCGAGTAGCAAAGCGTTAAAATATCAAGTTAAAAGCCTGTGGTAAAAAATTAGTTTGGCATAAAATGCATTACAGAGACAAGTGTATTTGATGTTAATCCCCCAGGTCGAAAGACGGAGCCTCGCCGTGTCGGTAAACACGCGTAGCAAAGTATTACTGCGCCTTTGCGCTTTTGAAGTTTGGGGTTATAAAAACAACGCCTTTCAGATCCCGGTGGCTCGACGCTGCGATGCTACAGTGAGATTTTTATAAAGCTGTGCCTCAAGGCCCGTCTTCACTGTGGCATTATGTCACTGCATTTCGCGTCTTTATCGTGCCGCTAGATGTCGCATGATCAAGCAGTGCTTGATACGGTCGCAATCATGCGACATCTAGGGGCACGACCGAGAAAGACGCGAAATGCAGTGACATAATGCCACTCTGAAGACGGGCCTTGAGGCGCTGCTTTATAAAAACCGCATTATAGTGGTGTTGTTGTTCTCCACGTGTAGAAAATTTACAACAGAGAAAAACAAGAAGTGAATATACGAAAAATATAAAACATGAAAAATATTTTTCATGTCGTCAACTATTTATTTCCCAACACATTTGAAGTGAGGAACCTATAAAAATTCTGGAAGAGTACATTCACTATTCGCTGTAAACATGGAGTTGAAATGTTGAAATTTTTTTTTTTTACCAAGATCTATTCATGTATGATGTAGTGGACTAGCGCGGAAAAACCTGCCATTCACCTTAACTTGAAAACTTAATGCTTCATATATATCATTAAAATCATTGCTTTTTTTGTAAAGGGACACATGTATCTAACAACTGCTGGCTATTGCGATTACATACACACACTAATATTTGCATTAAAACACTCAATATTCGAACTGAAAAAATCACTATCTTCATCTCGCTAACTAAAATCTGACACTCACACGCCTGTTCGCACTAGACGAGGAAACGACGACTGCTTTTGATTCATCGATTGCAATTTGCTTCGCAACAAAACATAGTAATGAACAAATGCCAGCGTTCATTCTATTAATTTGAAAATACAAGAATAATTAAGTGTTAATAATATAAAATCGGTTATAAAAAATTAAAATACCTCCGAGACCCACAACGTTTCAATTTAAGAATAAGATTACAAAATTTGATCGGGAAGAAAAATAAAACTTTTTTCTAAACAAAAGCCCTTTTAAATATTTAAATTGGTAAAAAGAGAGGGCTACATCTCAAATAAACTTCTACTGTGCAGCATCAATTGCAGTATAAAAGTTTGCGCTTGTGGCAATTACCTACATTTTCAAAATAAAATAAAGAATTTTCACCAAATAAACAACGGTTTATTCTTTCTCAAAGAAAATAAATATTTCTAATGAAACGAGTTAGTGTAACTATTTTCAGAATGACGCATTATACACATTATGCACACCGTAGATTGTGTAACAACCTGTTACAAAAGAGGAAAACATAATACGGATGCAAATATTGAAATCTCAAAATTTCCCGCTTAATTCGTTATCGAACCACATTTGTTACTTAATTATCTTTATACTTTAGACAATAGCATAGCGTGATAATTTTCAGCTAGATATATACCTATTAATTAAATACTAATTTGGGCTAAACACGATGAACGTCGATCGTTAATATCTCACCTGTCAGATTGGAACAGCTCAATACTTTTGAACTTGTGAAGCTGGCTTGTTCTACCATCAAGTATAATAATAGTGTATGAACGATTACGCTAAAGTGCTGCCAAGTGCTCCATTTCCTCGTCCGCACTCGCGCGTTTCCTCGAGCAAAGTGAGTCCGAGGGTCCTGCGCTCAAGGAAGGCTGACTCAGGTCAGAGCAGTTGTCCTGAGGGTAACAGGCGAAGAAATTGGTGACTTATGTGCGTCAGCGTTGCTAATGTATGAAAGCAATGTAGGAAAACATGAAGAATCTTTAAGACTAAACTTGCATTTATTGTAGATACATTTACTGCATATAAGCGAAGTGAATGTGAATGGGAATGTAATTAATAAATATCAAACAAAATTATTTTCGAAATTATGAATATTAAGAATGCCGTTCATTATTTTTTTCAATCAATATTGCTTCTTTTTTTAAATAAAGATTTTTTATCTGCGTTTAAGTTTCTTTCACTTGCTGGATTTGCTCCAGGAATACAAATGATTCTTGCTATTACCGTAAGCCTAAGGTAAACTGCACTTTTCGTTCCCAGTTTTTCACATGTTTTCTACAACTTATTTAGACGTTTAAACCTCGCGACTTCTTTAATTTTACGTCAAATGCTCGGTTTTCTTCGCCGAGCGCTTATTACTCGTGATGTCGAAGGAAAAAAATAAAAAATTTAATAGAATAGGGAATGGCCCAGAGGGCACCTTCTGCCCTTACCGTCCTTCCACTCCCCTGCACGTGGTGCCAGACCCCTTCGACAATAGTTTTCCGTGGTTTCTCCGATCAATTATAGGCGAATACCGAATACCTAACAAACGGGCCATTGTCCGCGCGCGACCTCGCTTTCCTCTTCCTTGTCTTATCCTCTCCATTTATTCACTCACTCTTACACACGTTTGACCTGCACTGCACAGCCACACATGTCAGGAGACCAGTCGTCGCGGCTGAGGCGGTGCTCTACATGTGGAAATACCTGGAGGGAGAAATTCCCAGCAAGTCGTCGTGTAAGTCGGTGCCGGATCCAGCGGGAATGGAACACCGCCACCTTCCGCGACGAAACATTTCCTACACTGCCATAAATGTGTAAATACCACAGCAGTACACGTGCCCGGGAACGTCAAACAGTGAAGAAAATTTTGTGAAAATTGTCCTGGCGTTCGAGCGAAACTGTCTCGTGCATGACCTTACCTTTTACGCTAATGCAAAGAAATCTTTTGAGTTCTCGTTTTCTCTGCTCGCTCATGCAGTCGAGATGATATCCCGGGTGACTGGATTGAATGCCTGCTGAGTAAGTGACTGTTTAGTATTCGAGCCAAACCCATCTTCATTAACAAGGTTGAACAAACCATTATTGAACAGCCTGAAAATATAATAGAACCAAATGCACAGAACACAGTAGTTTTGCATATTGTAATTATTGATAGTTTCGATTCTGTCGCTCTGTTTTGTTGCCACTCCTCACAAGAAATCGTCAGAGGTAATTTTAAAATTGATTTTGATCACTGTAAAAATTTATTTCTGGCATTAAGCAAACTTTGAAGAAGTAATCTCCACATTGTCTTCGAGATACTGATATCCAAAAGGGTAAATTAAACAAACTGCATGTAAATGGCCCCTAATAGCCGTCATCTTATCATCCTTCCTTTCTTCTCTTTTACTTCGTTTCATCAAATACTTAGTCATTGCGAAAAGCCAGAGTGTTTTAGCTCGTTCATGTTCGCTACAATCTCCGTGTCTTGATGTCTTCCGAAAGGCCAACCAGCAGTTAGCTCAGCGCAACAACTGTTACCACTGCAGCGACTGTAACCGTGAGGTCCTAGGGTTCACGTACCTACGGTCCACGTACCTACGGTGGTGGACTTTTCGACACCAGCTAAATCAAGCCATTGTCTGGATGAGAATTGTAGCGGGTGTCTGTTCTTATCGATGGTCATCCGTGGTTTATTCGATCAATAGCTGACTGCAGGGCCACCTAAGATAGAGCGCGGGTCCCAGGTCGCGTTCTATCTTTCCCATCTCATACTTGTTCCCACCTCTCCCCCGTCAGAAACACACACACACACACACACACACACACACACACACACACACTTCTCTACAATACAACATACGACGGGATCTCAGTTGGGTGCTCGAAGTATGTGGGACGATGTCTCAATTTCAGGAGGTAGCTGGAGGGGGACCCTGCAAACCGACGTGTAGGTTGGCGTTGGGTCTCACGATCCAGCCGAGGAAGATCGTTTCCTTCCAAGAAATAACATGCACATTGCACACATACGGGACTAATGACCCAAGCAGTAGACGCGCTCGGAAACATCAATCAATCGACAAGCCAGCCTTTCGAACATTAAGTTATCCATATAACTCCCTGGCTCTGCCCTCTTACCATGTAATTCTCATGCATTGAAGGCTCTACAAAGCCTTTTTCACACTATTGGACACGTTCGCAATTAAGCTGGAAGACGATTTAAAAGGGAGACGATATACGATACAAATAGAATTGTGCATTGGAAACAAAAAAATGATCAATGAATACGAAATAAAATAATGAAAATAATTTTTTTATGTTTTCGTAAACGATTTGAATAGCCTTGCAGCTACGCCTCTGAATTCTGATTCTAGTTTTCAATAATGCATACAATTTTATAAATAAATTCTAATATAAAATTGAATAAACATTACTATTTTACTGCAACGGCTAACCCGTTATATTCTTCGTAAGAAACAGCTTCAGAAGAACGTCATTAATTAATTATATTTTTTTATTTTAGGAAGAGCATCGCTTACGCTTTGTTCATGAGAAGAGAAGCGAGGCCTGTGAAAGAAAAAATTGTTCCCAAAATGTAAGTAGAGAGTGGAAATGAAACCTGCACAAAGAGCTCAATTCTACAAAAGCTTAATCATTAGTGTGCATTTACAAGAACGCGAAAAAATAATAAAGTCTTCCCGGTAAAAGTACGGTGAAGAGGAAGTGGGAAAATTCAGTAATTTGATTGAACCATTCTCTGTGAGTATTAGGAATTTAAATGATTAATTTATCTATTTTATTGTTTACCTGAATATTTGAATTATTCCTCATGCATTTAATATGAAGTTTACATTCCAAGCATATTGTAATCATGAACTTGCTCGGGTTATATTCAATTATTTGTTCCTTTTCATTTTTTGAACTGAGTGTATAATGAGAACGAAGATGGAGGAAATTACCAGTTAATCCGCTTTAAACTTATTTTGTATATAGGTTAACAACATTACAGTGCTTCTCTGACACTTGCTAGGTGCTTGGCAGACAGAATTACTCTTCGTAATCATTAACTGAGCGACATATAAACCCTTAACCTTAGAGATGGAAACCTAGCGTGCTGAAAGCAACGTCAATGATCTCGGACCACACAATTGCGCATGAGAAAACGCTACCATTGCACCGAAATGAGTGAGCGATTTTCCGCAGAACAGAATTTTTTATACTGTTAGAGATTTTGATCAATATTTTAGTTGATTCTCCCAAAGTACATTACAGATTCTATGGAGTCTTCTCCATCTCTTGGGAAAAATCATTACACAAAGATAAACTAGTAGTGCGTACAGAATGATACAGACTTTCTCGTACGACTTAAATTTTTTTCGATTCCTTCATGATAGAAACGAAAAATTACTTGAAATTAGAGAATAATAAAACCTCGTACCATATAGAAATTCTCGTTGAAAAATTTTAAGCTCATTTTAGCCCTAAGCCTTTGAGTTTCGAGAAACTTCATCAAAAAATATTTAAAGTGATTGAACTTATAAATTCAATATAGTATAAAAATTGCTGGTAATGTAAATATTAACAGCGAGGGAGGTATTTCAAAAAATTACATTTGTGTAATTCTTGGAAAAGAAGAATACGTAGAAGGGGCATTTAGTCACATTATTCAATACACGAAGCGCTGTTCGTTCAAAAAATCTAAAGAAAAACTTTGGAGCCGTTTTGGAGAAAACGGCGTTTGAGCGTTTCTGATAAAGCATAATTATGAGTTCATTTTCACAGAAAACGTTTGAGTTTTCAAGAAACTAAGACACCATTTGAAGCATATATACTCATAAATGCAAAACCGTGCACAAATTGCCAGAAATATTAACGACATGAGAGGGTTGTCAAAAAAATTACATTTGTGTAATTTTTGAAAAAACAAAAGAATAGAGTAAAATGTCGTTTATGTCGTCTTTTGCTGTACATTTAACACTAAACCTATCAGAAGTTTAAAGAAAAAAATTGAAGCTGTTTTTGAGAAATTATTGTCTTTGATATTTTTTAATATTGCATACTATATTGCGGGAAAACGACTAAATTTTCCAAAAAATGTGCAAAAACTTAAGAAGTGATTATGGAGAAGAAATTTCATTTGAAGGAAAAAAAAATCTCTCTTCAATTTTGTAGTTGTAGGAATACGCAGAAAATATTTCAAACTTTCGCAATTTTCGAAAATTCAAAGTTAACGGTGGAAAACGGACTTACCAAATCTTTATAACTGTATTTTACAATTTTCTTACAAAAAAATTAAAGTAAACAATTGGAGTCATGTTTGAGAAAATTTTGAAAATGTTCTAAGGGTTTCGTCTAAAAGTTAAAGAATGTTTTTCAAAATCGCAGAACTTGGAGTTAAGCCAGATCGTCCGGAGTATCTATTTAAAAAATGCTATGAATAGTTTATGCGCTATTGCTGTTCACAGACGGACGGACGTTTAAAAAATACCTCTTTTTCGGTATCAAGGACCCATAATTTTTGAAATCTGACTACATAACGTAATAAAGGACGTAATCTAATGATCTACAATATGATTAATCAACTTTTTCTGTATCAGGGCCGCATAAAACGAGTTTTACTGGCGAAAAATCGCAGTTTCTTGCAGCAGCGTTTCATAATTTACTCAATACTACATATATTGCTCCGTCGTATCCCATTCCTCTGTAAGTATACCAGAAAGTAAATGGGAGTTACATTACCTATTGATCTCCAGCACAATCATATCAGATACGTTTCTGGAAATTACAACAAAGAAAAATGATGCTTCCTTTTGAAAAAGGAATATCTAAACGGGATAAAACACTATGATACTATATAGATATGAAGTTGAAAGTTGTGGGATGTAGACTTCATTGATTGCACGCGTTCATAAAATGATATCAATAACGATCTTCCATTTCAAATGCGCATAACATGCTTTTAGAGTCTGAAATTATATCTACTCATGCGATCCTAAAAGCACTAAAATACTGTAAATGTGTCCCATTCATGGAGTTCCGGGAAGAGAACCAGTGCAGTGGCAGTGGTGCAAATGCAGAATGATATTGCGTTCACGATGGTCACTCTGTACTCATTTGCTGTGTTTCTTTGGTATTTATTGTTAGTAGTAGGGGGTGAAAGTAATGCATTACGCTCTCATTTGATCTTCTTGAGAGAAATTGATGAACGGAAAGGTGCTAAGAAGACAGAAATAAAAGAATTAACCGGCAAGGAAGAAATAACTTACAAATTGGCTTTCTACGAAACAGAATTCAATGATTACTGGTTTAATAGAAATGGGGAAAAAGTTAAAGAAGGACCGCATATTCATTTGTTTCTAGAATTTAAAAAGAAACTAGGAGTTCCTTTGAAGCTTGTGGAACCTTCAGAACGAACATTCGGAGTGATGATAAATGGAACTTTCAACGGAATACTGGGATTAATTCAAAATGGTCTGGCCGATGTATCGTCTAAAAAATTCTATTTTACTCCAGAGAGGTATATAATCGCCGATTACACCGTTCCACTCGAGACAAGTCCGTTCTGTGTAGTGCTTCGCAGAGCACCAGCTGTGCCATTCAAACGAGTCCTTTATTTCCCTTTCCAACAGCGTGTGTGGTCTGCAATTTTCGTGTCGTTGATTTTTGTGGTCGTTGCCTGGAGTATTAAGTACTGGGTTTCTTCGCAACGGGAGAGCCAGATCAAATTAGAGGAAGCTGGGAACGAAGATTTAAGCGACCGGAGGCACTGGTGTCTTGGTGACTTTCGTGTCGAACGTTCATGTTTCGAAGTCGCCCAAGTGGTTCTGACTGGTGCGAGTAGCAGCCGACAGACGACGCTTCAGCATCGTTTAGTCTTGGGATCGCTGTTGCTGTTTGTACTGGTCATGAGCAACGCGTACCAAGGGAAACTTCTAGGATTCCTTACGGCGCCACCTCATGCTCCAGACCCGGAAACTCTTCATGAAGTGGCGAGCAAAATTACAAGACTCTTCACGTACAGCGTTTTACCAAGCGTATTCGAGTCCGATGAGACAACATCCGTTCTCAGAGACCTTTGGGGAAAGAAGAAGGTCATCAAATTTAATGAACTCGAAACAGTACTTCGAAATATTTTGAATTCCGCTAACGAAGGGATTTTAATAGGAAAGGGGGATTTCTCTTCATCTTGTCGTAAGGAGAATCTCACCGACAAAGGAGTGCAAGTTCTTCACCTCGTGAGTGAGTGCGTGAATGCTCCAGGAGGGTTAGGATTTTTAGTGCGGAAAGATTCAACTTTGAAGGACAAGTTCAAAACTTTCGTTATGATGCTCCTGGAGGGTGGCTTGTACAATCATTGGCTGTCCGTCCAGAGCCATCTCATGGACGCTAACGGAGTGACTGTGCCGCCGCCGAAAGCAGGCGTGAGACAGAAGCCGAAGCGCTTGTCACCCGCGCAATTAGAAGGGGCGTTTCTGTCACTTTGCGTCGGGTTAAGTGTTGCTTCCTTAGTCTTTGGTTTGGAAGTGCTAATGCACAAGACGCCGTGTGCTGTCCATTAACCTTTTTGTGGTCTAGATGCTTGTTTAGTAATGACAGTAAAATTTGCTGAACAGAGTCCAGTTTATTTATAAAAAATGCGGTTTGGGGAAGACATTGTGAATTACAAAAACTTAGAAAGTGAACTCCACCAAGAAAGAAGAAATAATTATATTCCTTTGTGTTTTTTGGAAATGTGACAACCGTAAGCTTCAAGAGTCTGTGATTGCAACTCATATTGAATGATTACCACATTCACATATAACTGACATGAATTCATTTGGACTATAAGTCCCACTTTTGTTGCAGTTTTTCTGTTAAAAATACTAATGAAGGGTAGTGAGTTAATACTATTAAATCATATTTAAATTCTGTTCAATTATGAAGTAAAAATAGGAAATAGTAATAATTAAAATATTCTATTGGTTTATTTAGGGCAAAAGTTAAAACACAATTTTTCATACTCAAACATGTATTCCTATACAATATATAAAGTATTCCATATCTTTAATATCATATAAAAAAACTAGTGGCGCTAAAACAGCACGTACTTTCTCCCCCGTATTTTCATGCAAAATTACGCGAAAAGTTAAACATGACCTTAATTCAAAATCTAACATGGGAGCGAGCTATTGCGCGCCCCCACATATACTGCCCCAAGAACACACACATGTAGCACAATAATGGATTCTCAAAAGGTGAATTTATTTTCCTATTGGTATTATAACAATGTTTACATTACGGATAAAAAAGAAAAATGTAGCATCATATTTGCTTTCGTCTGAATATAAACACGGCAACGTTAAAATCATGGAACGCAATTTGACTATTAATATTCCATTTTTGAATTTCACTTGGCATACTCTGATGAATTGGAATGCTGCAAGTCAAATGACGGAGAAATGTCATTGCAGCCAAATGTGAATTTCATGTAGAAATGTTTTCTAAATTTATATTTTTTTATGAAGTGCAAGTGGTTTGCATTACATTCTCAGGCATATAAAAGTTTCGAGCGAGAGATTAGCCTCGCAGACATAATGTCAGGGAATTTAATTGCATGGAATGCAAAAAACAAATAACTAATTTAGCGTGGCGTCTCTTTCGTGTTGAAATTTTTATTTGTGTTACGCAAGTTCATAATAAAAATATTTTTTTAACACAATCCACTTGTCTGTCGCGTCTATTCTCTGAAACAAAGAGTTATATCAAATGTACCTATGGAAGTACCTTGTTTAGACAAATGTAATGTTTAATTACATAATTACGTTTAACTATTTTCACTCTAATGAATCGTGACCTAAGGATTTGCGTTAATGCCGGAAAGTCAGAATAGTAGTTTACACCATTTCATCGCTTTAGATGCCCTGAAATATCCGAAAATATATTTTTTATAATTCTATCAGAATATTCTAAAAATTTGATCAAAAATAGTGCCAATCGATTCGTCTTGAGAAGTGCAATATCAACTCGTAGATGTCTTAGAAATCTCTCTTAGCGTTTTCGGTCCGAAATCCTCCAAAATCACTTTTTTGATAATTATCTTAGAACGTTCCAGAAAGATCCGAAATAATGGGCAGTTCTCCAGGAGAAGTGAAAATAAATTAAAGAAAAAACTAAGATAAAAACAGTAGTTCTCTAAAAGTAAAAATTTAATATAATAAAGAATTAGTAATATCTTGACAGACAGAGAGAAGAATTATTTTTTAAAAGATAATGATACGTGATTCAAGCAGATGATGAGAAATGAAATTAAAAAGATGAGAAGATATCTAAAATATGTTTTTCTTTATATTAGAGGGAAACGTGAAGGGAAGACAAATGAAAATGCAATAAAATCAATTTTAGAGAAGTACTTGAAAATAATAACAGGAAACACAAACATTGTAGTTGTTATTGGGGGTGGGGGTGTAGAGAATACTAATTTTCAAGGAGATAATTCTGAGGTAGTACGACATATCTTTGGACATGTGAACATGGGAAAGCGTTGATAAACGTATGTTAAATATTTGCAGAAGCATTGTCCTCTACTGTGAAGTGGATACATACATAATGTACGAAATATTAAGAACATATTTAATTGAGACATTTTGGAAGAAATTATGAATGAAAAATAAAGCTTATTTTTTGTGAAATTAGTGTTTATATAAAACGATAAAAAATTTACTTTTTTCAGAAAATACTACAACAGGTATAAAAATATTGCCGAAATTGCGTAAATCTGTTCTCACATGAAAAAATGAGTTAGAAAACATTCCATTTTCAACGTGAATATAGATATGCAATGTAACTATGCAAAAATCTTGGGTATTTTATTCAAATGAAAATCAAAATTCACATGAAATTCATAAAATCATTGTTCTCTCAACATGCCATAAAGCAACTATAACGATACGAATTCTAATATGTGGGGTATTCAAACCAAAACTAAATCCACTACTCTCCAACCAAACGCCGCTAAACGGAATCGCGCTGCTTCATGAGGCTCTTTCGCGAGTTGGGTCCGTTGGCTGTCCACTGTTCGAGCGACCTGCGAACGTTCACACCGCATTTGAGATCGTGAGAATCAGTCTCGCCATGTGGAAACTTCGCTCAAATCCGGCCCGTTTCCATTTCCTTTGCTATCCCTAGACAATGAGTGTCTCATCAGCGGCGCCGACGCACTCGATGGGCTCCAGGGTTCAATTCTGCTTGCATGGCCTCCGCTTTACAATGGGACGGGGAGGGACAAAGCTCCTCGCCCCGCCCCTCACCCCTTCCCCCCCTCCCCCGCGCTCGTGAGGGAAGCCTGTGCGGGAGCTTCAGGAACTGTGCCCCGGGGACTTTGCTGGGCGTTGCTTTGTTTTGGCCGCCGCTCTTTTAGCTTACTCCGCCTGACTAGTAAAAAATGTTTGCACGAACAAATACTTCAGTTACTTAAACTTCTGATACATGCAACGGACACGAGATACGGTTATAATATACGTTATAATATGAGCAGTAAAACGTTCAATAATCGCTAAGTTGGGAGATTCTAATGATTTGAATATTTGAATAAAATGATCCAGAATAGACCGACTCCGAAAAATCGTTGTGTAATATTATAGATACGCATTTCAGAAATTATAGAATTATTACAGATTAATACTTACATGCCAATGATTATACGTCAATTAAATTCATAATATTAATTATTTTAAACTTTACATCGTAATATAAACACTGAAGTAACAACTGTTCTTCCGAAACTGCAGCAATCCGTTATTCTTTCCAAGTTTCCTTTTTCTGCAGACCGCAGCACTGCGCATGAACGCATGCCACAAGTAATTCTAAATGGGAAAGGGTCAAGCTCCAATGATAAGAATTCCAGACAAATGGCGCCATTACGTTTCACTCTTCCTTTTTCTAAGGACACGTCTATCTGCGGCTATTGGTCGGAGCGAGTGCTGCCAACTTAACAGGGGCAAACTCGCGGGGAGCGCGTCCCCGCCGCCGCGCGGAAAGAAATAAGTTAGGTTTGGCCATCGGGCGGTGGCTTGGCAGGCGGCGCGACACGGCGCGGCGCGGCGCGGCGCGGCGCGGGGGTTATATCTCCGGACAATGAATGGCTCTTCATGGCAGCGCTCCGCCGCCGCCGCCATCGCCGCCGCCGCCCCGGGCCTCGCTTCGGCCGCCTCGCGGCACACGACACGTCGCGGAGCGGGGGGAAGGAAGGCGGCGAGGAAGGAGGGGGAAGGGTAAAGAGGAGGCAGGGAGGGTAAAGGGGAGGTAGTGGACGAGATTCGGAGCGAGGAGCGGGGGAAAGGAAGGTGGCGAGGAAGGAGGGGGGAAGGGTAAAGAGGAGGCAGGGAGGGTAAAGGGGAGGTAGTGGACGAGATTCGGAGCGAGGAGCGGGGGAAAGGAAGGTGGCGAGGTAAGAGGGAAAGGATAAAGATAGATTTATTAGTTCGCTTTGAGCTAATGCTCAGTGGCAAACATGACAACAATTAGAATTAGAACAATAACAACCATTAACAATTATAATTACTATTAGAAATAGTGGATGATATCCTAGTTCTAATTAATTTCTAATTATCTCTAAATTGACTTCTAGTTTCACTAACACTTCACTTCACTGTATAACGGACATGACAATAATAATAAAAAAAACTAAAACTCTATATGCAATAATAATAATAATTAAGAATTACACCAAAGCTAAAGCAGTGTTAATAATGATGATATTTATATCAGTAATAATAATAACAGTAATAATAATAACAACGTAATAATAATAATGAAAGTAATTGTCTCAGTATTGATAGTGATCTAAGTAGAATTTAGTATATTTTTAAATTTGCCTACATTAGAAGAAAGAGCCTCTAGTGCTTTTCCAGGTAGTTTGTTCCAATCTACTATAGTGCGATTCACAAAGGAGAACTTGCCTACATCAGTTCTTTGTTTTCTGCATCGTATTTTCCACGGATGGTCTCCTCTGCTTTTATAATCTGGTTTATGTATTCTTTTACCGATATCTGCCCATGCTGTGTCTCCTCTGTATGTCTTGTACATTAGTGTACAAGTGTCTCCTCTGTATGTCTTGTAAAGAGAAGGTACGGAAGGGGAGGTAGTGGACGAGATTCGGAGCGAGGAGCGGGGGAAAGGAAGGTGGCGAGGAAGGAGGGGAAAGGATAAAGAGAAGGTAGGGATGGTAAAGGGGAGGTAGTGAACGAGATTCGCGACGAGGGGATGGAGATGGACTCGATGTCGGAGTCGTGGCTATGTTTGGGGATGAGTTCGGAGATGGTGTTTTTTTTGAGGGGGGTGAGAATGGCCGAGAAATTGGGCTGAGGTGGGATAAGTGTGGGTTGCATTGGCGTAGGTTGGGGTGAGTGGGATGAGTTGGAGTGGGGTTGGGGTGGGTTTGGGATGAGTTTAGGTGGGTTGAGGTGCGTTGGGATGAGTTGGTGTGAGTAGGGGTGAGTTGGGATGGGTTTTTATGGGTTTGCGTAGACTTGGATAGATTGTGTAGGTTGGGATGGGTGCTGAGAAAGTTGGAGAAGGTTGGGGATGGGTTGGAATATTTTGAGAGGGATTGGGAGAGGGTTAGATTGGGTTGGGACTTGCATTGAAGGCGAGGTATCGAGATCGGGTCAGTGAAGACTGGGAGAAGTGAGCGCCAGTTCAAATGGAATCAGGCTGAGTTGGGAATTGTTGGAGGTAGTGTCAGCATTCGGGTGTTAGGTCATATGGTGAGATATGTGTTCAATCAGTTAATCGGAGATAGGACAAATTAGGGATAGGAAAGAGAACAGTAAAGGGAACCATTTGGGAATAAGAAGAGTAACCATTGATGATGAAAAAACTTATATAGTGAATATGGGGATGAGGAAAAGAGGAGTTTCGGAAATAAGCATTGGTGAAGCGAATGAAGTACGTTTTGGAGTCGAAGAATAATCCGGGACGACAAAATGATGGAGGAGCGGATGGTGAAGAACGAGGGGAGTTCGGACGAGAAGGGACCAGGCGTGGATAAGAGGAGATTTTCTAAGAGGAATGTGAGAGTGGAACACCTTGTAGATAAAAATACGATTATGGTTCTGGTACAAAGTAATTATTTCGTAAATTCGATCATTGAATCTATTTCAAAGGAGTAAGCTTCAATGGAGAAGATATGTAAACGGAAAGCTCATTTGCTTAATAAGTATTTTTACATTTCATAATTAGGTTAATAAAAAGTGTAACTTAAGCAACCGCAAAATATTCAGTAATCACTTCATTTCTGTCAACTAATAATACGACGTCAACGTCAATGATGAAGAGAGAGTGAAAGAAGCGGCGGGACCTTCGCTGGTTGAGTGTCCGTGAGTTGAGATGGGGATGGATGAGAATTTCAGTGAATGACAGTGTGGGCTTGAGAAGGTTGGTACGTTTGGTAGTGGGGGCGTACGTTTGTGTGGCGTAGGTTTGTGAGATTGTAAGTTTTTGAGGGTGAAGGTTTGTGAGAGTGAGGTTTTGTGAGAATGTAGGTTTCTTAGAGATTAGGTGTGTGATTGAGAGGTTGTAACTTTGTGCCAGTGTATATTGGTGAGGGTGTAGGTTTGCGAGAGTGTAGGTTCCTGAGGGTGTAGGTTTGCGAGAGTGTAGGTTCGTGAGGGCGTAGGTTGGCGAGAGTGTTGACTGACGACGACTTTGGTGAGAGGGAAGATCGCGGAGAACGTAGGTTGGTGGGAGCATAGTTTGGCGAGGCGGTCGAGTATTGAGGAGTTAAGAGCGCGGGAGGAGGGGGTGTGGAGGGAGGGAGCGCCGATGGGCCGAGTGCCCGCGGAGGAGGCGTCCTCGACGCGGCAGCTGGAACCGGAAGGGCCGTCCGAGTGGCGCGCGCAGCGGAGCCAGGGCCGGGGGGAGAGCACGAACAGAGCCGGGCACGCTGCGCTACGACAGATTTCCGTCTGCAGCGGCGGGGGCGGCGGCGGGAGCGGGGGCGGGTGGGGATGAGGATGGGGCGAGGGGCGGGGGCGGCGCAGCCTCTTTCGGGGGAGGACGACCCAGATACCGCGCCGCGCCGGGTCGGCCGGCCGTAAATCAGGCGCGGGTGCGCGCCGTCGCTCCCTGGTGCGAGACCCGCGCCCTCCCGCCCTCCCGCCTTTTCCCTGTAGCTCTGACGAGGAGGGCTTTTTTGGGGCTGTTCGCGACAATGCAAAGCGCCTTAGCCCGTCCACGAGTCTGTTTGCTGCTGCTGCTGCGGATCTCGGACGAGGTAGACGGGATGCTGCCGAATGCTGCTCTCTGTTTGTGTGGGACACGAATTATGAACTTCCCTATATTTGACAATTACTTGGATTGCTTTCTTTGCCCTTTTACGGAAGTCGTCGTGAAATAAATTACCATTTCTATATGTAAAAGGATAAATCTTTATGCGTTACTAGGATACAACTGGTCATCACCTCAAACCATGCTAACTTACATTGGAGTTTCAAGAATGAGGAAAAAATGATGGGGGATATTCATCTTCATGTTTTTCATGTCAAACGATTTACAGAATATTTTAGCAAAGTTAAAGTATTATACTATGTGTGATTGTTGTTTTCCGAGCTGACAATTCATGTTCTGTAGCCACGGTCTATGCCACGGTTCATAAACCCGGAAAACAATATTCATATTAACAGCAAACCTGAATTGCTTTACATTTAAAATCGTTAAACTTTCGGAATATTTTGGAAAAAATTATATTTCTACAATTTGTTGCAATTTGGAATTGGCTACTGGAAAATGGGTTTCTAACAATACGAAGCAATTACCTCCGTAAATATTATTAATATTGAGATTGTTTCGCTCCAAGTTTCAACTTAAATTCCTATCCACTTCATTACCATTAAAATATACTTTTTACTTTGCATCATAGGTTAACTTTTCCTTACAAATGGAGTGAATATTTTAGAGACGTTTCAAATGCAGATGTACGGAACACCAATTGTTAAGTTTTTAACCTTATATCATGTTTTGTCAAATACTTTTTATCTTATCTTTATTACTCATTTTCTTCTTTAGTGTTTTAAAAGCCCTAAATAATTAGTTCAAGATGTAAAAGATTTAGAAGAATATGTAGCCATCAAATTATGTTACTAAATGTCACAAAAGACTGCAACTCTGTTTATCGGCTCCTACCAAGTTAATTTGTTTTTGCATCATTATCCAAAAGCACAACGATTACGGATGCTATGAATGATACGGGGCTTTAAGAATATAAAATGCCTTGCTGTTCTTTTTAACTCAATCATTATAAAAACCACTGTGTAGGGGTAGCAAATTAATTTCAGTTAATTTAATTGATCGTTAGATTTTCTACTCAAGGGTTTGTTGGTAAAGTAAAGAAAATACGCGCTGAGGGGATTTTTCCACCACGTGACATAGAGTACGAACAATGAATAGAGAAATTATATTAACAATTTTTAGGTGGGTGCAGGAGCATGGGATGGTCACTGAGGTCTGCTTGGGGAGATATGAGCGATTTTGACACCTGCCGAAGCAAAGCCATCAACGCATGCGTAAGGCAAATTGCCTGCCCCTTAAACGACACCCTCTCATTCATCAAGTTAATCTGCATTTCGAGACTTAGCCTCTGGGTAGCGTCAGCTGAGCGACGTTGGCAGATTCTCTCGCAAACGCAGTCGGATGCGGTGGGTTGCCTATATTCTCCGTCCTACTGGCGTGGCATCTCCTTCAGCTAACTTCGAGAATTCAATAAGTAATTCCTCATCGCTTTCGTATGCTATATGAAAGCGTGGTGGAAGACAACTGAAAAGCTAAAGGTCATGCAATAAATCAAGACTCATCCTATTATAAACATCATGCTTTGCGTTTCTAGTGTAGTACGCAAAATACAGTAAGGATAATATTAATCTAGATTAAGCATGTGTTGATAAGTCAGGGCAAGGCGATTACCTTCTCTTTCTGCTACAGTATCTCATTTAATCCTGTCTTTTCATCTCATTTTTTGATAACTTCATCTCACTCTCTGTGTCTGTCCGTTCTTATTACACTCATCTTTTTCCCAGTTTCGCCCTTCCTTTGCTCTTCTCTTCCTCCATCTCTTCATTCATCTCTTTTCCCTAGCTATCTTAATCTCCCTTCTTTCCGGTCTCCCACTCAATTGTGAGGGGAAATAGTATTACCTTTTTCAAAAAATGTACAAAGAGAAAAATATTTTTTCTTCACATAAAATGTTAACATACGAATAATAAAGTAACAGCTTATAACAAACGAATGAGCAACTTTCAGTGAGGTTCAGTAAAAATTGTAATAACTAACAACAGACCAAAGAAGAGACAACTTTCAGTGAAGTACAGTGTTACCTCCAATAAATGTCGTTGCTATTTATTATTTGCATCACTTTTCCTTTCTCTGCGGCTTTCCGTTCGTTTCGCTTCCTTCGTTATTGCCTCGGCGCATTCCATCCTTAATCATCCAGCGTCCCTACCTCCCTCCGGCGCAGGCGCTGTCAGTCCATCCGAGAGGTTCTAGAGTCTGAGTCCCGGTGGTAGCGAATTTTCGACACAGCGACTCAGCTGGGTTGAGTACAACCACGTTCTGGAGGAAACTTCCAGCGGAAGACTGCTCTAATCCGTAGTTGTCCGTGGTTTCTCTTATCAATATCAGGCGAATGCCGAAACAGTACACTGAGAAATGGGCCATGCGGCATCTTTCCTTCCTCATTATTGTCCCTTACTCTCCCCTTTCTTTCTCAGATACTCACACACCTGCATGCAATAATTACCAAAAACGTCGAGAGACTATGCGTGAGCTTTAAAGCTAATTTCCGATTGGGCGGTGTCCCTCTTGGGAGACATCTGAAGGAGGATATTCTCAAATTGACGAAGAGGTCGGCCCCAGATTTAACGTTCCTGCAAGGGACGAATATCGCCACCTCCCGATTTTTTGATTGATTAGTGATTCCGGGCGCGTCAACAGTAATGCCATTAGTTCCGTACGTATAGTGCATGTTTTTCCTCGGGTGGTGGCAGTGATCTTCTCTCGCTGGCGGGTGAGATCGACTAATGAGGTTTTCCCCAAGCAAGTATCTCCCCACAGCGGGGCATCGCCCCAGCCGGAACAAGCTCTAAGCTCCCGACAGGTCTCCCGGCATGTGTGGTAGTGTAGTGCATGTTAGTGTAAATGTGTGTGTAAGGGGTGACAAAAGGACAAGGAAGGAAAACGATCGCTCGCGCACGGTCTGTGGCCCGTTCGTAAAGGTACTGCTCCAGCATTCGCCTGGTGTTGATCGGAGAAACCACGGAAAACTACCAATCAGAGCAGCTGGCTGCTAGAATTCTCCTCCAGACAGCGGCTGAATTCGATCTGTGTAGCTAATGTCCAAAACCCTGCCACCATCGGGAATCGAAACTAGGACCTCCCGGTCAGAGGCACACCATCTCTTCCGGCCCACCTCGCGAGATACGCCGTGCTCTCCACCAGAAGCACACAATCAATGTATCGAGGACGCCTCACGCGCCAGGCCGTGCGCGCCGCCGCCGCCGCCCTTCTGCTGGAAGCGCTGGCTGCTGGGCTGGCTGCTGCGCGCGTGCGAGGCGCTGCGCCGGGCCAGCGAGTGCCGCGCGCCGCCGCTGTGCGGCGCTGCCGCCGCCTCCGCGCGCTTCCCGCCGTCGCCGCCGCTGCCGGCGGCGCTGCTGGGCCCCTGCGGCGCCGTGTGCGCGGCGGTCGGGCTGCCGCCGCCGCCCTCGCCCTCGCCTTCGCCCTCGCCCCCCTCCCCGCGCGGGCCGCTCTTTTCCAGGTGAGGGCTCGGGAGCGGGTGGGCTAATGACACGTATTGGCAGCATTACCGTCTACAGGGCCCTCACGTTTACGGTTTTATATTACACTAGTGGCACTAGAGATATTAAGTAACAAGAACAAGGCCTGCCGGAAGGGCTGCACCCGCCCAGACGGCACGCGTTCGAAACCATAGGACATGTGACCAACGAGTGCCGATTCAATTCGGCGCTGTGGCACGCTCGCCACAACATCATCTGCGAGCATTACAAAGAGGCCGCAGTGGCGAGCGGATGGAAGGTCCTTAAAGAAAACCAGGTAGTGGTGGAAAGCGAGCGCCCGGATCTCGTTCTCGCGCGGGGGCTACACTCCATCATCGTAGATGCAACGGTAGTGGCGGCGCGCGCCGGTAAGCTACAGGAGAGATACGAGGAAAAGAAGAGTAAGTACAGTGCCTCCCGCGCAGCTCTCCTCAGCGCCGGCTACGCCTCCGCCGAAATGATACCGCTGGTGGTGGGTGCCCTGGGCGAATGGTACCCCGAAAGCGACGCTGCGCTCCTAAAGGTCTCGAATGGCTATCAGCTGAAGAAACTAAGACAGCGCATCATAGCTGAAGCCATCACCGGGAGCGCGGCGTGCTACTTCGCCCACACGGCCAGGCCCTACCTCGCCCCGCGCGAATACAGAGAGATTGTTGACAAGATCTGTGCCCCCCGCCCTCACCACACCAACGGCAGCAGCAGCAGTACCGGCGATGCACTCGCGTCACAGGCGCCACACTCGTCCCTCATGCAGCAGAACACTGCAGATCCAAATTAAATGCCTCCTTTTTTTTCTCCCTTAACTTTTAAACTTTTTCTTTAGCTATTAACTCTTTTTTTCTCTCTCTCTCTTCTTGAACCTTTAACTTTTTGTTAACTTTTTTATATATATTTTTCTTTAATTATTAACTAATGTATTAGAAATTGTATTTGAAAAAGTCTGAATAAAAATGTAATATATTACACTTGTGGCTTGCTGCAGCAAAAAAACAACAACAAAAAGTCAACAGACAATGGTGTTCCAAAAGGTAGCACTCACTCTTTTCAAGAACAACAAATGAAATACATTAGTATAAAACTACAAGAATTATATATATTAACAAAAATACACATTACTAGTATTGCAAAAACATAGTGTTATACATATAGACAGACAGCACAACATTCTTTACATACCAAGAATATAAAGAAGTTGTAATGACATTATGCAACACACATACGAATAGAAAATACTTAATAGTGTGCTGCCTCTTGTCACCGGCTGTCGCATGACACCAGATGCAACGTAACGAGTTACGCATTAAGTATATGAATTCAGTCGTATATGCAGTGTGAGAATAGACGGAGTAATGCAATAAATATTTGCATTTATTAGGTGAAAGTATTTTTTAGTCATTGATTGCTTTAGGGTTTTACTCGAGTTCCTGGGTATCTAACAAAACCACAAACTAACATTGACACTCCAGACAATCTCTCTGTTGGAGCTGGGGTTTGTGGCACATTTTATCTTGTAATTTGGTTTCAGTCGCAAGTGCCTACATCTCTTCTCCCAAGTCTAGGTATTTTAGAGCACAACCACGTAAAAAGCCGCTCCTACTACACACACGTGAAAATTCTTATTGAAAGAGTCACCTCTGTAACAATGGGCTGTTGACGAGTGACAGGTAACTTACTCTTGGTCGTTTATAATGTGATGCCGCCACGCAGTGTACGACACTCTTGGAGCAGATTGCATCACGAAATATGCTCAACTCCCGAGGTTTTTTACCAGGTGGCACAAACGCAAATAAGTATCCAATTAAACAGTAGAAACTTGGTTGTCCGGGAGTCACCGCATGCTAGGCAGAGTTGGCAAAGTTTTGGCTCAAACACTGCGACGTTGGTCAAGGCGAAGTGCATTTCACCACTGTTAAGTTTCTATTGACTCCTGCTAGAGAAGCCTACGCTATCATTTGATCAACCCTTATGCAGAGCAAATATTCAAACTCACTCGTGAGTGAATTTCGCTCAGAGTTGTTACAGTATGACAACAAAAAATGTGCCACTGTCCTTGGACGCGGCGTCTCCCGGACAGCCAAGTTTCTATGGAGTAATACTACGATCTTACTTGTCCAACTTCTTCGGGGAAGAAACATTCAAACTCGTGAATATATTTTGCCCTGAGGAAGGTCGCAGTAGGACGGCCGAAACGTTAGAAATTTCGCATAGGATGCGGCGTCGCCGGATACCAATGCTTCTTTTGAATACGGCCGCGGAATCCTACGGTTTCATCCAATAATACGTTGCTGAAATTTACCCATGCTCCTAAAATATATCCACAAGTACCGCTGGACAGAATTACTGATAACAAGAAATGATTGGATCTAACCAACGATCAAGGAGGTGGGAAAATTTGCATGAGGACAAAGAAGTAAATTATCTCCAAAAATATAATGGTTAAGAAATATTAATTTTACACTCAAATTATATGAAATTAAAATTATACATGTTGTTAATTGTGTAGTAATGACTATTAACAGCATCATATTATTATTATTTGCAATGAATTTTTCGATTATAAATACGCGTAATTTTTCCAGATATACATAATCTGATTTTCAACAAATTCGAAAAATGAAGATTCGGTTTTCCATACGCAATATGAAAGTATTGTTCTTCAAATAGTCAAGTAAACGGAGAGGAGTGTGCGCTTTTGAATTTGATAAATTTTGTCCCTTATATTTAATATAAAATTCATTATCCAAGGTTATTCTGATTCGTGAATATTTATCATACATTATAATAATTGATATCAGTCTTTGATTTAGCAAATCCAAACGTGTGCTTGTGTGAAGAGAAGGAAATAAAAAATAAAATTGTTGAAGCAAATAATATTATTCCTTAATAAATAGTGTCTCTATGAATGTAACTTATCAACCTTCATAAATAAGTCGTCTCTTTTTTACTCATTGAAGTGCTCAATCCTTACGGCACTCGCGGCAGTGATATTATAACTGAAAGCTCTTAAAATTATTATATAACACAATACAATTACTTTTTATTTAAAAGTAACTTTCAAATAAAATACGGCCACTTTTTATGTATAAGTAGTATTCATTACAACTGCGTGAATTACAGGAAGCGCTGATTTCGTGTCTAACATTTTTTATTTTCCACCGATTTGTATCTACGAAACCGAAAGACTATAATTACAGGTACATTTTACATAACATAGCTGCTTACACTATCTTTTATCTGGTAGTATCTACTCACAGTTTGGTGACAATATATGCCTGTTTTAAATAGTTTTACCTACAAATAGAATATGTACGTAAGCGCTTTCGCCAAGTGTTGCTGTCACTGTGCCCAGGGACACGCGCATCTATCCGCCGCTTGTGGCCGCTGACGTGGAGTACCGCTCGTACGTCGACTCCCTCTTCACCTCAGGGCGCGAGAGCTTCATCCTGCCCTTCGAGATCGAGGGCCACGACGCGAGGTCCGTGTGCCTCAAGCCCCTCGGAGCCGTGTACCAGTCGCGCGAGTACGCCACGGTGCAGAGGTGGGTAGCAACGACTTTACCTTCAAGGGCGGTGCCTAATCTATGTATGTATAAAACAGGATGTTGGTATGTATATACCACAAAACTCCAACACCGTTGGATCGATCGACATGAAAGTTGGCACTTCTACGTTTTCACCGAGACATTTTATGTGTTGTTAATTCTGTTGTAACTCCACTACATGACGCTTCATATTCACTACATATCCACTACATATTCACGTCAAATGCAACCTGCAACACACTCGGCATTATTTTGAATCTATATCGTTAAATAACTCCTAAAGGAGGTGTTCTAGGGCCTTAGAAACTAAAATTATGGGGTCGAAGGCCTCAAAGAAACGTTTCTCACACCGTAATCTACAGAATGAACTCGTCCTGAACATTCTATTACATTTTTGCTGGTACGGCGCTTCCCGATATTACCTCACCTGCTCAGAGACGTGCAGAATCTGCAAGTGAATGTGAATGAGAGGGAAAGAAAGTGACAGAGACAGAGAAACATAGAGGCAGACAGGGACAGGATGAGGGAAGGAGGGAGAGAGCGTGAGGAAGGGTGATGGGAGGGGAAAGAGGGAGACGAATGTCAGAACAACGTCTGTCGGGTTTTCCTAGTAGTGGTATAAAAATGGATCCAGGTAATAATTTTAAATATTCTTTACTCAAAAAAGTAATGTACTAATTTAGTTTTGTCGACAATAACACTAACATCACAGTATTTCTAGTTCAAACTATAATGCAATAACAGGTCAAAGTTCACAGATAGTACCGGAGGAAAACAGCAGATGTTAACAGAAGTTTACAGCAAAACAGGATTCAACAATTTAATGGAAACTATCTGATTCTGGAATGCCTCTTCCGCTTGTGAATACAACTGACAGTGATAGCTCAGGGCAACAAATGTCGCTGCAATGTGACTGACTGGCAGGCAGGCCCTATGGTTTGAGACCCGAAGGTGGCGGATTTCTGGCACTTGATAGCTATATCAGATTCAGCCGGTGGTCTCTGAAAGAGCGTTTCCGTGGCCGGCTACTCTGTTCGGTAGTTTTCCGTAGATTCTTCGATCAGTGCCAGACAAATGCCATCGCAGTACCCTAATAAAAGTCTCACGTACCGCGCGCCAACTTTCCTTCCACATTCTTGTCCTTTATTCTCCTATTGCACGTGTACACACTTATACTTGCAACCATTAAACTTCCTAACGTAGCCCTTCCTATCTTAGCCCGTATTGGGCGGTGCTCATTTTACGGAAGTACCTGGAGAGGGAACCTCTCATTGTGTAGGCCAATGTCCGAGATAACGTTCCAGCGAGGAAGAACACCGCCAGCTCGCGAGATGTAACGTGCACTACATTTAAGGAACTAATGGTCACAGGAGTTGACGCGCCCGGAAACATGAAATAATCAATCGATTTAGTCTACTTGCAGTTCCACCATAAGATGTAATCACAGGAAATTTTGGCATTTGCCAGATATTGATTTCCCAAGATTCTAGATGAGGATAGCAGAGAATGGATGTAATGACAGTGGTAGAGAAGGGCGGGGTGACGGGTGCAGCTTAAAGCTGGCCCTTGAGGAAAAAAAAACAGAGTTTAGTTTGTTTTAGTTTTTTATATGAACAGGTAAACTTTTCGAGAGAAAAGCAACAGATCTTTAAAAATTTTATGGTCTACCCTAAGAAATAACTTGCAAGTACTACATTGCTATTCAGAAAGTGCTTAGTGATAAGGAGGAATTGGCATTCATTAACTATCATGCAGCACTTGGCGAGTTAGAATTTATCGTTGGAAAGGGAGATTTCCGTTTTATTGTTAAAAACTGTATGAAGGTCATACGCGAGAGAAAGGTTATTTATATTAATAATACGTTTCAATCACCCGTGGGCGATTGAAATAAATAGTACTGAGTGTTTAAGTTAAGGTTATTTTGTACTTGTAATAAACAATTAAAATCGATAAATACTCGTGGTTACGTTTTTACATGTTATACAGACTCTCTATATTCAAATTTGCCTACATTCCCATGAGAAAGACGGAAGCGGGAAATGTCACCATTACCTGGTTAACAGAAACTTCCCCTTCTATCAAATAAAAAAAACTGTTAACACGGATTTTATGTAAAAACATACTTCTGGAGTTACCTAACATTTGCAAATGATTATAGAAAATGTAATAAAATTATTTTGGATTCACAAATACAAAAACACCAATTCCTAGTACAAAGTCACCTCAAAAGACGGTACAGGATATCTCAGAATAAATGCTACACCGTCTATGTAATAAAGGCGAATCAAAAATACTTCTTTCGAAATTGACATGTGATGATAAATTTCATACAACGAATACAATTATACATCTGATATGCGCCCTTGTTTGGAGTTACGACACATGTGTCTCCGTCATGTTTTGGTGTCTGGTAGTTTACATTTTGATGCAGTGTTCTTTTACTCACCAAACATTATTTCGTAATGGGGTCAATACCAACCAGGAACAAATCTCACAATACTAACTTTATTAATTATTCATTGGCAAAAAGTGATCGATTCCTATACCTGCCCTCGAAGATTATAACATTTATTCTGAGACACCAGTATATACCTTGCATAAGCCACAATATCATGGAAATTACCGGTACTTCTGTATGCAGTAAAGACTCCCATAAAAAGGAACGGAGAAACCCGAACGAAGTTTATGTACCGCTCTATCCGGCCACGAACATGTCAGTTCTTGAATGCTATGTGGATAAGCTGAAACTCCCTTTCTGAGGTCATTGAAAATAGTTCTGCGGAGGGAACTAGAAAAGGTGTTGATTAAAAGAAGTTCATTAATTTCTAGTTAGATATTTCTCTTCTCTTCTAAGTTTTCCGCAGCATTTGTTAAAGATCGTTAACAAATAAGTGAGCTGAAGCTGTAGAAATGACTTGCGAAATTAATTTGCAGTTGTTTAATTTTCTTGAAGTTTGCTGTCCTGTCAAGAACAATCAGAGATTTGATCATTCCGAATTGCATAAAAAACTACTATCTAAGTTTTAAAATATCAAAAAGAAATTGAGAAGATTTTAGCTTATAAATAGTTCTGTAACTGATATACAAAAACATTTACTGTTATGACTTTTCAATAGACTCAGAAGAAAATATTCTTTTAAACATACAACCTATCATAAAGGAGTGTACAGACGTAAATAGACAGTTCTTGAATAACACCCAGTAGGAATTTATATGATGGTGCCTGAGGTTGGACCATTCACACTAAGGTTGAGAAGGAAGCGCAAAGAAAGAGGCTAGGAAAAGAACAAAAATTATGAAGAGAGTTTGGAGAACAGAGATGTTAATGTATTTTCTAGCTTGTAGAAGACTGACAATGGAAATATAAAATTCATATCAGTTTGAGAACACGAGAGGGGAAACATTTTTAATGAAAGAAGGTTGGCTGAGGCGAGGAGGTTAAGAGAGTAGGAAGTTGAAATTAATAAGTAGCTGGTAGGAATAGGGATATTGAGAAGCAGGATGACAGAGTAATGATTCGAGAGAATAGTTAAAATCAAATGTATAAAAATCATTGTTTTCTTGTTTGATCGTATTTTATGCACTGTCGTACCGTTCATCCGATTTCCATAAAACTTTGTCAACTTATAACTTGCCCTTGCGCGAAGAATATAGGCATAGTACAATTGGAATGTGCGTATGTGTGTCGCACATAGCGGTGCGTTGATGATGGTTTAATGCGTTTCTGCTGACTCAAGCGACTCTGAACAGGCGCTCCACGCCACCCGCCGCATCCTCAAGTATTAAGCTCGTCTTTGCTGCGGAGGATCGAGAAGGAGTTCTGAGTATGAGGAACATTTATTATAGAAAAAGCATAACGATATACAGGTGTCCGGGGAGGAAACGTCAAAACTTCGAAAATAAGCTCTTAAGCCAATTCTAAGCACATTTTGTCTGATAAACTACGTGGATATTCCGAACTGTTGAGCCGCAATGGGCACTCAAAAGTTGGTTTGAAAAATTGATTTATAGGCAAACATTTGCATTGTAGAAGCATAGAAACAATTCCGAAACATATAAATTGTTTATTTACAAAGAAAATTAAGCGAGAAATAAAAAACACCAATTTACACAATTCGACTGCTTATTTATTTGATTGATTATTTCTCGCTTAATTTTTCTTTCTGAACAAATATATTCATTTCTTTTGTAAATAATAAACAATTTAAATTTTACATGTTTTTGGAGTAATTCTATGCTTCCATAATGTAAATTTTTGCCTAGAAATCATTTTTTCAAACCAAATTTTGAGAGCTCATTGCGGCTCAACCATTCCAAATGTCCACGTAGTTTATCAGACAAAATGTATTTAGAATTGTCTTAAGAGCTTATTTTCGAAGTTTCGACGTTTCCTCCCCGGACAGCCTGTATAACTGCGAATATAATGGGATGTTTGCGAAAGATATCCAGTTGTAAATAAAAAAATAATTGTAGTGTTTGTACTACCACAACCAGTACTATTACTACTTACTACCACTACTACTTCATCTTTATCATCATTAAGGTCCACGCCGATTGGCCTGTCTTGATCCTACAAATAGTTTAGGCGCTAGTGTTGTTCCTGAACAGACGGACGCCGTGCACCTGTCTGTCCATGAACGGGAAGATGTTTAGAATAAAAACACTTTTGATCAGGGGACCCCTCCCTTGAAATCTCGAAATAGTTTATCCCTCAGCATTGCATGAATATCTATACTCAGAATATACGTACATATACGAGAAAGTAAACTGAGGTTTTTGGGGAGTTCATTCTTTAACGGCTTTCGACTAGTGCATATTGAAAACAGAGAACACCCATGTTAGATATTTGATATTAGTTCATACAATTTTGGATGGCAAATAGTCCGTACTTTATTACCATGATTTAAAATAAGAATGGATTCCTGTAACAAAATCATGATATTAAAGTTGTTTACACTTCAATTACTCTGATGATTAGTATCTGTCTATCCGCCGAGTTTATTGAAATGCCAACAGAATCGGTATGTGAAATTCAAACGTTCACATTCCAACCCTCGAACAACACTAGTGCCGCTTTCAATTATTTGTATTGAGTTTCGATAATCTTCACAGTACTAATACAACAGCGTAGTGCCTAGTTTTCGTACTAATGTACCATACATGCATGTCAGAGAGGAAATATTCATAGTGGTGCATATAAAACGACTAATAGAGATGTTAATTCTGGTGTATTACGATAGGGGTACATGCAATTTCAGTAACATTTTGTAATAATTTTATTTTAATAGAATAGTAAGAATTATGTGGACAATATAAGAAAATATGAATTAATGAATTGATATTTTTCAGGAGATATGAAAAACTAATTAACGTGGAAATTTTTAGTGAGGAAAGACAACTGAAACCTTCACTTACGTTTCCATCGAGATACGTAACAGTCATCTGTCAGGCGCCATTTAAAAATCCTTTCATCTTACAAAACATTGAAACTTTCTTTTAAAATCGTTAGCAGGACAAAACACAAATACGAATGAAACAAGAAGTGATTCACAACGTTTTTCCGTTTTCTATGAAATGTGTACTGAATTGATTCAATGGAGTGAAATTTTTGACGTGGCAAAGCTGTCATTCTGTACACCTCAAAGAGTGTGAATGGAAACATTTTATATTATTTCTTTAATTCTGATGTGTTGAGTTTGTAGAATTTAAATTTACTACACCCGGAGTTAGTAAACCTGGTGGATTGACTGAAAAAGCAATGAAATTTATCATTATTTCCATTAAGGTATCAATTGTTTTCTTCAACAAGCGAGGATGGAAAGTTGCAAATTTATGTTTACGATCAGTCCTGGCAATTAATAGGAATTTTAAACAACTTTCAATAAAGTTTCTGATGATTTTTGAAGAACTGTTGAGAGTAATGTAGACGTAATGTATTTCAGCTTCCGGGTCAATGACCCCCATGTCGATCAGGTTTTTGTCCAGTTTCCCTGATCCATTGAGCAAATGCTGAGATGGCCCCTTATTTTGCTGCTGGACGTAAATGTAGCTTCACTGTGCGCACGTTTTGTTGAGCACTCCTTTTGCTTGTAGTTCATTTACAGTTGAAATTGATTTTCTATAACTCGGGAAAAGACATTTTTCAAATATTTTTAATTTTTCTAAAATAATTATTTTCTAAATTCATTTTTTCAGTGTTTTTTTAAATTCTGGCCCTGAAGAAAATATGGGCAGATAAATCTCTTTCCCCACACGTCATATACAGTTTTTACTGTTTTTTTTAAATAATAGCTCCTAATAATAAAATTACACAACATTCAAGACTTACATGCAAAGAAAATCCTAAGAACTATCAATGATAAAACAATTTAATGAAATCATAAATTGTGTGTGTATTGAAACAAAAACGCACAAAAACAGAGGACATTTAGAGGGACAAGAGAGCGACTTTTGCCAGTGATCCCAGAATCGGCGGAATTCTGCAATAGCCTGTGTCGAAAAAATAATTTGAAAAATTGAAAAAATTGATTTGAAAAAATACATCAGGATTTTGGTATCACACTTGATTATTTAATTAATTTCTATTCTGAATAATTCAATTATTCTCTTTAAGAATATTGTTTTTAAATTTATTCTTTTTACTCCGGACACATGATTCATTTTCCAGTACTTTTGTGCACTTCTCCTCTTAAAGCGCGGTGCTCTTTTTGATTCCAATCTGAAATGTTAATGACTTTTAGTTCTGCTCTTTCAGCGTTACATAGAGCCACCCGTACTACTTGAGTAGCGTGGGTGTGCTGATCTCGCAGAGAGACATACATTTTTTGACACAGCCCAGCTCCGTCTCTCAGACCTATACTTGTTGCTCTTTACCGCCTCTGCCTGTCCTCTGAGTTGTGTACTCGTTTCTGATATGCCCTGTGTGAGAAAATGCAATTAGCCGAAATGAAATGTTTTACTTTTCAGCTACGTTATTCCCGCCGTCAACGTATAGACAGTTAATTAATTCTTAAGACACAAACTTTTCCTGTCATTTCATCAGGACCCTAGATAGTTCAACATATTCTCTAGTACCCTTTATAAAGTTCTTTTTACGAGAGCGAACATTGCAATAGAGTGGGGACATGGAAAATTAACTGTAATGTCCCGAGAAATTAAATGAAATATATTTCACCTCTAGGAAATGGCATTGCGAGCATTAAAAAAAAATCCGCAACGCTCTTGTTCTCCTACACAGAACCTAGAGTTCTATTAAAGCTTTGACATAAATATATCCACTGCGTGCATAAGCTGAAGCACACGAAAGTCTAGACGTACAGAGTGGTAAACTTTGAATTACGTCAGTCCACTTTCTAGTAGTGACTGTAATTGTCTGTTTTGAAAAAACAGAATAGGATTTATAGAGGTAACATGCGTCAGGTACATACGTTTGGCTGCTTATATTTCTCTTTTTATATGAAAATTTGGGAGAAGACAACCTGGATCCTGTGAAATATACAGAACTATTCTCTACACTATAATTAATGAAATATATTATAAAGCTTAGTACAAGTTCTGCTTTCTTTTTGTGAGACGAAATCGCATTTTTGGTGATATTTACGAAGCAAGTAGACAACATTTTTCCATTATACAAATTGTTCTGAAATAACTTTTTTGTCAGTGGTTCACGAGTACCAATACTATTATTTCCACGGTTTTGGCAACAGCTCCAGTTATGGTTCCACAATCATTATGACATAGATCAAGTTATTGTCTAACGTTAATGTTTTGAATTACGGCAGTGTGAATAAAGGAGTACATTGTCAAGATGTATGTGTTCTTGCTGTGTTTATATTGTGTTCTTGAATTACTTTATGATCTTACGGGTGTTATTGTATATAGATGTATTAGAAAATCTTCAAATGTGTTATCCAGTCATAACAGAAATCTACATAATCATTTATTGCAGACGTAATAAATATCTGAATAGTCGTCGACTCTAAGGTTAGAATGCGAACAATTACATACATCTAATACGAACAATTTCGTAATACATTACGAAAGACAATAATATGGACAGTGTTGTATTTTAATGAAGCACACTATCCAAAATGACTGTAAAATAAACACAATATTACAGTGAATTAAAACTTTTAATGTAAAATCAGACATTAGATTTTATTCATTGCTTCCAAAATCCGTTAAAACTTCAACTGATGTGCAAAGCGAGGTATGAGTAAATTAGACGTGTGTGGCAATTGAAATTTTCAATCGATTTGAAGCTTTTATGCATTTATTTTATGCATTTAATTTCTTTAATGCAATCATTGAGATGGATGAAAAGCCCTTATTGACAGCTGGGAGGCATTTTGGATTTTATCGACCGCCGCAAAACCGCCCAGAGCAAATTAAGGAGTTGTAGCAAGTGATGGCTTATGAGTTCTCCTATTCAAAGTAAAGATTGTTCTACTTTATATGCAATTTTCAATAACATTTTAGTATAACAAAAGTCGTTGAATAATACAGCGCCAAAAACAGTATATTATTAATCCATTTTGTACTTGATCATTCTCTTCCCCTCGGACAATTTGCTAACTTTCTGTGTGACAGTCTGGGATTCAGTTCCCGGCCAGGGTAAAGAATAATCTGTAGCTTTACAAGGCAAAACATCACAGCTTGTTTAGCTGTGAGACGAAAGAAAAAGCTCAGGCATGCCAAGCAGTCTAGGTACGGAGACGGAAACTCGTCATGCTTGCAACATGGCTCCCTTATCCTCAGTCGGGGTAAAGTCGTAATCCGATTCTAAACAACATACACACACCATTCTGCTGAGCTGGAACGCTGTGAAGCTTCAGATGAGCAGAGATTGCTCCCAAATAGTGGGGAATGTCTGTTTTGTCCGTAAGTATTGAAGATTTTGGCTGACTGATCTTTGCTAAACGGTAAACATATTAACCTGTAGGGAAATTACTTGTTGAACATTCCTAAATTTTTCCTCTCTGGGCCTAGTGGGAAAGACAGTGGGGTCATTTTAAAATGAACCACTTCTATATATGGGCAAAATCAATCGAACCCAATCTCTAGAAAGCCAAATTTCGGACTCTTTACAAACGTTCACCCCTTTATTTTTTTCCTCAACTAATTCAATTCAATATTAGTAGGTATTTTTTCGAAATTTAAAGCACATATCACAATTGAAGAACCAAAAATATCTTTTGACAGGGCATACTAGCCCACACGCCATTTGAGTCGCCTGCATTCTTTTACGCTGTACGCGGCTACCTGGCATTCACCACGAGCGGTCCGCCCACCGCAACCGCCCCCGCCGCCATCCTGCCCTGCAGCGAAACCTACCACGCAGGCCACGCCCCCGTGCAAAGGAACTAAACCGAGTCTACTGCGTCCGCAGCTGTTCCCTGGACGCTTCGATGCTTCCTGAGCTGCTCGCTGAGGTCACTGGCTCCCTCCGCATACTTAGGTTTCCCTCTGAATGATGAAACCTTCGGCAGCATCACTCTGAATCGTTAGTCTGAATCAGTGGTGTCAAGGTCTTTTGGTGGCAGTGGCACGCGTCGTGGCACAGTAGCATGCCTCGAGCTTCTCTGCGCAACTAGCGTCGGGAAAGAGAACTAGTAATACCTCCGTCATTTTACAATAGGGATGGCCTTGTCTCTGGTAGCGGGATAATGAATTGCGTAGAGAGGCGATTTCGTCGTGCCACACGTGCCACGGACTTCGGCTCATGGCATCGACCTTGACAACACTGGTCTAAGTTGTTCTAATGATGCTAGTAGGGGTTTTTTGTGCAGAATATCGTTTTTGTGCACAATATGATACAAATTAGAGGCAACCATGTAACATGTATTACTTGAAGCTATTAAACACGGTTTCAACAATGTTCGTTATGAGGCCTCGGTAAATGAAAGTAGTTGCGAACTATGACGGCTAATGCAAAATTGCCACAAATCTACTAGATCTTGCTGATGCGCATGTGTTCGACTACAACTACAGTCTAACAACGTAAAACATCATGAAAAGGAACAGCTCGCTCTTCCATCACAGCTCCGGGGGGAAATCCGTCTACCGTGATCATATGATTCATATTTTACATGATAATTCTGGTGATCCCACGATTTTAATATTTCCTAATGAAACAAAGCAGTTTGTTGCTCCCATTTCACAGGATTTCTATGGTGTGCGCCCTCGTGCTTCCCTTCAATAAGAGTGTGTGAGGCCTCGCGTAACACGCTGCGTGCGCGAATTCGGTCTGAAGATCATTTGCTAATGTGGCGTACTGGACATGAAAAGCACAGACGACAGATTCTGAATAGTATGTACAGTATATTTACAATAATAAATTACAAGAAAATGTTACAAAATTGAAAACCTTAGGCAACCTTTCTATTCTCTAAGCCGCGAAACCCCGCGACCGTCCCTAGGCTGAGCCCAGTGCCTCTGCTCGAGAGCATGAGAAGCTGCGCGAAGTGCGAGCTGTCGGACATTAGTCCCCGTAACTAGATGTTACATGGCCGGATGCCAAAACGTGCAAGGTTGCACGGAGATACCTCACGTCTTTCGACTCACTAGCGTATCCCCCGAGCGCATGTCGGCGCCGCAATAAATACTCCACGGCTCGTCCCCCACTCTACCAGCGGCGGGCGTCATTCGGCTCGCAAGCCAGCCCTCAGCAGAGAGCAGCCTTCATCAATGGACTCGCACTCAGGCACGCTCAGTTGTCCTGGCTATTTTGAGGCTGGGATTTCCTGCCCGGCGCGCGCCGGCGAGGCGCCGCCGCATTCCACCCCCATCCCCCATCCGGCTTAAGGCCGGGCTTTCCAGCGAAACGGCACGTGCGCCACCTCGCGACGCTACACTAACTTCTTCGTCAGAGCAGTCTGCTGTAAAGTTTCAACACGTTAGGAATTGCATATTCAAGTCCAGTTTGCTTTCTGGTTTGGCGAGAACAAGTCCTCAGTTTCTTGATTAAGAAAATAAGTGAAATTCAGGAGAGTATTTTGATCTTAGTCGAGAGGAGGCATCATAAATACCGTACTCTCATTATTATTATTATTATTATTATTATTATTATTATTATTATTATTATTCCATTACATCACGACTAAAGATCTTATGAGTCGGCTGAATATAAAATCTACTCCAGGTTGCAACCAGCTACCCAAGGAGCAGATTCGGTGAATATCAGTGCCTCTACAATACTTTACGCAAAATGTGGGCTGTTCCAAATAAAGCAATTTTTTGCACTTCCCAGTCTTTTGAATTACCTGGGAGTTTAGACAAGTTCTTACTCAAATTTTGCGGAACAAATCCCAGAGCTCCGATAACTATCGGGACGACCTGTGCTTTTACGCCCCACATTCGGCTGATCTCGATTTCCAAACTCTTGTATTTAAGACTTTTCTCTGCCTCCTTGGTAACGACGTTTTGATCGCTAGATACAGCAACATCGACAAGTAAACACGATTTGTTCTCCAAATCCCGGATAACTATATCCGGTTTGTTTGCCGCTATCGTGCGATCAGTTTGAATTTGTTGGTCGTACAATATCGTACACAATCCAACAGACGTCACCGGTTTCGGTGAGTGTTCGTACCACTTGGGGCATGTGTTTGGAACTTCGAGGGCGGTACAGATCTGCCAGTGGAGGTAGCTACACACCCTGTCATGTCTTTTAAGGTATTCGGTCTTTGATAGGATTGGACAAGCTGAGACAATATGATCAATGGTTTCTACTTGCTCCAGGCAAATGCGGCATTTATCATCTTGGGAAATTTTGAGAACCGCTTTATCATAATGTCGTGTTCTCAAGGCCTGATCTTGGGCAGCTATTACAAGTGCTTCCGATTCTGGCTTCATTCTTACCCTTTTAAGCCACATAAATGATTGATCTTTATTGATCTGCACCTTGTCCATTCTTTTTAGGTATTGCCCGTGGAGTGGTTTGTCTCTCCACGATTTAACATTTTTTGTGTCTCACACTTCATGTTTAGCAGCATCAGAAGTTCAGTGTCTGTGTTATTCGACGCGTCTTGCCTAGTTTTCTTCGCAATACTTCTTGCTACACTAACAATGCCTCTGTTTCCCATTATTCGGTCAGATTTTATGACCTGCCTCATTAGAGGGTCATCTTGATGGCTGACTACATACTTCCCCAACCCGACTATTGCGCTGTGCCAGGAGGCTTCAATTTGTCTGAGGCCTCTTCCTCCTTCCTTACGTGACACATAAAGTCTATGTATATCAGCTCGAGGGTGGGAAACATAATGCATTGTTAGCAGTTTTCTGGTTTTTCGATCCATGGTGCGAATTTCTTGCTCAGTCCAGTCCACTAGTCCAAAACTGTATTCGGCTACAGGTACCGCCAAACTACCTATTGCAGATATTTTATTCCTGGAATTCAGAGCGGACTGCAGGACAA
The DNA here is from genome assembly GCA_031308135.1 of Acheta domesticus. Lineage (NCBI taxonomy): Eukaryota > Metazoa > Arthropoda > Insecta > Orthoptera > Gryllidae > Acheta > Acheta domesticus. The sequence continues at coordinate 35,185,935 of JAHLJT010002406.1, forward strand.
GTCTCACTCTCCTATAATAGTCCCTACGAATTCTCTCTTTCATTCTGTCATTCGAGATGGTTTCACATTCTTCAATGCTCAGATATTTGTAAGTTTTACCTGGCTCAAGATCTTGAATCACAGTGTGCGTATCAATTTCAATGTTCTCAGACGTTGTGAGTTTCCCTCTTTTTAAATTGATTTTTGCACATTTGTCAAGACCAAACTTCATGCAGATGTCATTGCTAAAGTCATTCACGACAGACAGCATTTGGGAGAGAATCGCTTCATTCTTAGCAAACACTTTCAGATCATCCATGTAAAACAAATGTGATATTGGCCTTTCATCACCATGGAGCTTAAAACCAAAGTCAGCTTGCGACAACTGTCTCGATAGTGGGATCAAACTAATGCAAAAAAGCAGAGGGGATAGTGAATCTCCTTGAAAAATACCCCTGTTAATCTGAATACTTCTGGTTTCTACTGCTTCCTTTCCGCTGTGGATTAGTAACCTGGTACTCCACGACTTCATACTAGCCTTGCAAAATTCAATAAGTCTAGGATGAAATTGATAGGTCTCCAGGGTCTTCAAAATCCAATCGTGTGGTACACTATCAAAGGCCTTTTGGTAGTCAATCCAAGCCATGCTCAAATTACGTTTGCGTTTCTTTACATCATTCAAGATGACTTTATTCAGTAGCAAGATTTCCTTACAGCCATAAGAGCCTTTACGACATCCTTTTTGTTCAGCTGGTATTAGATGATTCTTATCTAGATGTCTGTACATTTTGTCAGCTATGGCTGAAGTTATAACTTTGTACAGGACTGGCAGACAAGTAATTGGCCTGTAGTTCTTCGCCAAAGAGCTGTCTCCTCCTTTGGGTAGCAAATACGTGATGCCGCGTGAGAGCCATTCCGGGATTTCCTTTGGGTTTTCAAAAATTTTATTAACAGCCTTTGCTAGATGAGAATGTATTGCTGTTAATTTCTTAATCCAATAAATCTGGATCTTATCAATCCCGGAGGACTTCCAGTTTCCCATGTTCTTAATTGCTTGGAAGAAGTCCTCTTCCGAGAATTGGTGAACATCTTCCACTGTTTCTACAAGTTCATCGGCAGCATCAACTTCAGATTGAATTATTATTATTATTATTATTATTATTATTATTATTATTATTATTATTATTATTGTTGTTGTTGTTCCTATAGTTCACAACTTAAGGTGTTATGAGTTAGTTGAATATAAAATCTATTCGAAGTTGCAACCAGCCTCCTAAAAAGAAGATAAGGATTATCCGTGCCTCTGCAATACTTTGCGTAAAAAGAGGACTGTTCCCAATAAAGAAACGTCTTACACTTCCCAGTCGTCTTCTTCTTCTTCTTCTTCTTCTTAAATTACACATAAATTATTCCACATATAATATATTTGTTCTTTCCACCTTAAAATTTTCGCTTTTTTGAGCTACAACAGTATTGCGATTGCGACCAAATGTCGTCTGTTGATCCCCCTCAAGCCCTTAAGGCAGTGTTGTCAAGGTCGATGCCACGAGCGGGAGTCCGTGGCACGAGTGCCAAAACGAAACCGCCCCTTCATGTAGTTCATCACCCCGCCACCAGCCAACGCCATTCTTATTGTAAAACGGCGGGATTACTAATAGTTTCCTTTCCCGACGCTAGTTGCGCAGAGTATCTCGTGGCATGCTACAGAGCCACGACGCGTGCCACTGCCACCAGTAGAAGACCTTGACACCACTTCCTTAAGATTTTAGACTCCTTCTCCGCCTCGGCTCTGCTGCAAAAGCAACCGACGCAAAAGCAACCGACGCAAAAGCAACCGACGCAAATGCAACCGACGCAAAAGCAACCGACGCAAAAGCAACCGACGCAAAAGCAAGCGACGCAAAAGCAAACGACGCAAATGCAACCGACGCAAAAGCAACCGACGCAAAAGGAACCGACGCAAAAGCAACCGACGCAAAAGCAACCGACGCAAAAGCAACCGACGCAAAAGCAACCGACGCAAAATGCAACCGACGCAAAAACGCTCGTGCGCGTGTATGCGCGCGTCGCAGGCTGCTGACGGGGTACGCGGCGTGCCGGCGCGGGCTGCGCGAGGAGGCCCTGCGCGAGCCGGCGTCCGCGGCCGCCGCCTGGCAGCGCTTCGCCGCCCTGGGGCTGGACCCGCGCCGCCTCGCGCTGGCGCGCACCTACCTGGGCTCGCTGCAGGACGCCTACAACTGCCTGCAGCCCGCGGCCGCGTGCCGCGCGCCGCCCGAGGCCCGCGCCGGCGGCGGGGGGCGGCAACGTGTACGTGCGCGTGCTCGCGGCCCAGGAGAACCTGCGGCGCACGCTGTGGAACGAGATCGAACGCGCCACCGTGCGCGCCGCTAGGCAGCGCGAGTGCTCCTGCGACAGAGACGACGAAGACAAGTGATGGACAGGACACCATAACACTATGTTATTAGCATTGAATAATGTAGTGGCTTCAAATTATGAAAATAAAACAAAGTTATAGATTATAGTACGTCGAACACAAACCTTAACACAATTCAGAATAACAGTTTTATTTACATGTTAAATAATGTGTGTTCATAAAAGGTCGTTGCCCGTAACCTATATGAGGGTTCCATGAATGTAGTTGTCGAGTGATTAGCCTTCCAATGAAGTTCGTTGTTGCGATTAGCGTTGCAATAAAGTTAGTTTGCAGTTAATCATAATTTAGGAGGATATTTCATATTTGATGTTCGTTGGTTTTATTGGACTATTCTTTGAATAGATCCCCAGCTGATGCTGTATCATTCCCAACTGATTTCATTGCAATGTCCCTGACTGAGAGGTCCTAGGATTTGAGTCCCACAGTGGCAGGATTTTCGATATTAGCTTGATAGCTAGGTCGAATTCAAATACATGGAGGAGCATTGTAGCTGTCGGCTGCTCTCAGTGGTAGATTTCCGTGGTTTCTCCGATCAAAACCAGGCGAAAGCCGTAGTGCCCCAACAAACGGGCAACGGGCCGTGCGCGATCTTTCCTTATTTCTCCTTGTCCTGTCCTCACCACTTCCTCAAACAAACACAGTGACATGCACTACAGGGCCATACATGTGAGGAGAGCAGTCGGGAGCTTAGAATTTGTCCCGGCTAGAGAGGTGCCCCGCTGGTGAGTGATACCTGAATTAGGAAAAGCCCCAAGACCGACGAGTAGATCAGCACCAAATCACATCAGGACATGAAGGAACACCTCCACCTCCCATGATGAAACATGCAATATACTTATGGGAATAATGACCACAGTAATTCACGCGTTTGTATACATGAAATAATCAGTCAATTGTATGTATGTATTGGCACAGCGGCTCTTTACGAGCTAAGGCCCACCAGCGGCATCCCGGCCTTGCGGACATGGGTTAAGGGGTACGTATGGTTAGCATATAGGATATTGTTGGTCTCCCCAACCTGAGAAGTGAGCTACCTCATCGTCACACATCAACATACACTGCGACATTTGAAGGAAAGCGCGCAGTTAATTTTTGCCCCGACTGGGAATTGAACCCAGGGATGCGCCATGAAAAGCGAGGACGCTAACCAACGGGCCACCGAGGGACTAATCAGTCAAAAATAATGTACAAAGGAATAAATACAGTTATTAGTGTTGGGAAAAAATCGTATAATACAGAAAGTTACATGTATATAATATCTATCTATATATAAAAGGGAGAATGCCACAACTGTCGCAGAGAGACGAAAAAACTACTCCGCTTGTTTCGATGAAGTTTTCACACTTTGTTCTTATTAGTATTTGGAGAATTTAAAGAGTGGTTTAAATTAAATTTGCAAAGTTAAGTTTGATAAGATGAGAGCTACGCCGTTCCCAGAGCTTGAAGTGCGATTTATGGATATCTTTTTGAACTATAATCTAGAGGTTGTGATCTAGAAAGTAGGAAGTCTGAACCAAATGTTGGCCGTACACAACATTATTCGAATATTTGATTTTCAAAGTGTAGTGTAATATAGTAAAGTGTCGTTAACACATAGTTAATCTTCATTGAATAAATTGTTTTTGAACTTGTATTTATATAATAGACAGCAACAGCAAAGTTCTCACACACACATGCCTCAGTTAGTCAAAGCACACACACACACACACACACACACACACACACACACACACACACATGCCTCAGTTTGTCAAAGTAGAATTTTTCCAATAAAAAAAAGATTTACGAAATTCTGGCTTGTTTCCCTTTTTCTCTCATTGTAGATTTTTGCTAATGTTCATCGACATTCGGGAATGCGATATGAATGCGGGAAATATTTAATACCGATAAAACGTATCAGAAACAGATGAACCCCTCTAAACAATGATCACCGTCGGTACCATAAATCACAACAATGGCAAAGCTCCGCGCGAAGGTCGGCGAAAACAATCGGCATGCAGGCGAGGGGCGGGACTCCCCCGCGGCCCCCGCGCCGCAACGCAATCAGGCGGGCGCCGCCGCCGCCCGGCCCGGCCAGCTATTAGCGCAGCGCGCCCTGTAAAATTTAACAACCCCGAGAGGGCTTGATTAGTCTTGAATTGGACACGGGGCGATACATAGCCGAGCACCTGGCGGTGGCGGCGACAGCGCCACGGCGGAGGAGAGGAGGAAGGGTGGAAGGGGAGGAGGGGGAGGAGGAGAAAGAGGGAGACGCGGGGACCGCAGCGGCTTCGATGCCGAAGGAAAGGCCTACAGTGGGTCCAAAGGAATTGGAAAAACGTCGATAAAATTGACGAGAGCAAATTTGCAAGAAATGACACGGACGAATGGGAATTAGGAACTGTTTAAAAAGGTTGAACACTGATGTTAAAGTAGCCTGGTGATGGCAGAAACACGGCATGGGCATATCAGAGCAACTAATGGTATGAAAGGTAGCTAAGGTCCTCACAAGTACAGCCGTGGACGTCTGCGGCCAAAGTCTTCGGAGTTCTCTTGGCTGTCGGGGTGACGTCACATCAAACGGGATGACGTTTCGACCATCTTGTCGTGGTCTTTCTCTGGGCTGGTCTGCCCCTTCTAGAGTCCCTAAGTTTTCACACAGCGATTGATCAAAATCGTCCGTCAAAATCGCTGTAGGACTTGATTAGTCTTGAATTGGACACGGCAATTTCCATTCAATTGAAGTAGCGCGTTTGTCATACGAATTATTTTAAAGTTACACAAATGAGGACGTGCAATAACGTAAAGGTGAAAATGTGAATTAACATAATAACATTTGTGTGTTGTTCAATTTATTTATAAAACCCCGCCTAGACGTATCACATGTGTGTGTTCCAATCCCATTGTTACTACTGATTTCTGGTAGCGAAATGATCAACTGTATGGAGTGGAGATTTCATCAAAAATTTGATAAAATTGAACAGTCGTAATATGTGGAATCACAATAAATTGTTACATTTTTAAATTATCGCATTTTAAGACGAGCGAAACAATACCAAAAACAACCATAACAGAAATCTCAAGTATAGAAAAAATAGTTTTTAAAAAAATCACTCAATCTTTTCAAATAATACTTCTAAATAGATTAATTGTCTGAAAAGGAATAGATTTGTTTCGAAACTCTGATAGAATGTTTCTGAAACTCGAATAGATTTGTTTCAGCGACTCTGATTGGAAAGTCCCGACGGTAGCGGATTTACGAAACCACGTAAAGACGGACACACAAGTAGATTCAATTCAGTCGCTGTCTGGAGGAGAATTCTAGCGGTCGTGTGTTCTGATCAATAGTTATTCGTTGTTTCTCCGATTAATACCAAGCGAATGTCGGGGCACTGCCCTAACAAAAGGACTATAGACTGTGCGAGGTCTTTCCTTCATCTTCCATGTCCTACCCTTTCCCTTTCACACACTCTTACATGCACTGTGCTGTCCACACTTGTCTGGGAGACCTCTCTGGAGCCTAGGGCTGTTGTCGGTTGGAGAGGCGCCTCGAGGGCGAACATACCTGGAGAGGAAAATCCCGGCAAATTGACGTGTAGGTCGCTGCAGGATCTTACCACCCAGCGGGAGAGGAACACCGTCTCCCCGGGGATAAAACATTCACTACACGAACGGTACTAAAGGCCATAACAGTTAATGTGCCCGGACAGATCAGTCAATACTACATGTGCCGATCCGGGTGGCCGAGATCACTAAAGCAGTAGTGCCATGTCGATCTTGGGCTGAAGGATCACCGATTCGAGTCCCGCCTCGGGCATGGTTGTATTTGTGTATGTCTTTCACCCCTCATCATCATCACATCACTTCATCCAGAATACAGATTCCCCTGACGTTAAAATCAATAGTGATCTCTAATGACCTTGTAGTTAATGCAAACTTAAACAAAATATCTACATGTGTCTCCAAATAAATGTTGCAAACTTTTCAGGCAAGCAGAGGGGTGGAAAATAATCACTTTATGCCATCGAACATGTGGTGGAAAATTTCATATGACAGAGTTACACATGTGACATTTTTCTCTAATTTGTATGCAACTCCTTGTGCTCGGGTATTCGGCAGGTTCATCAAGGAGATTTCAGTACCCGTCAAACATCCGTGCCTACGGGGCAGCCTAACAAGCAGAGTCATATCATATAGTATAAACAATATCAGTGAAGTACTTATTACCACGATTCTTTCATATATTCATTGGCAAAAAGATTATCGGCTCAGTATATATACCTTCAGTGTTAGTAGCATTAATTTAGAGCCACTCTGTGTAAAAGCACACTTTTTTCTCTGCCGCACTGTTTTCGCAGACATCTATATATTTAAAACACTACGGGTTTTCGTTTAGAAAGAAATGTGAGCTTTCCCCAATCAAATTTGGTAATTTTTACTTTCTATGATACGTAATCGGTTCCAAATCTGTTATCGCTTGCTATTATTACCTGTTTTATAGTGGAAATGCTACATTTTAATAAAATCCTAAACTTAATAGAATGAACACTTATCTGCCGTTATTTTTGTACACTACGCTGTTTAGAGGCTGTTTGTTTACATTTAATATCTTTTAAGAATGGGCTTGGTAGGAGTTAACCCAAATCATACCTTGAATTATTTACTATTAAAAAGCTAGGCAATTTATTTATATTTTTATTATTCACGGTTATGTACAATCTACAGGTTGTTATAGTTGAGTGAATACCTGATACAATTTTTAAGAGAAGAGCCTCGATGGAATTAGTGGAAGGAAAGGTCCTTTGTTGTTAATTAGACCTCTGCTTTGCGCTCCTTTAGCCAATAGTACCAATTTTATTGTTGATTCCCAACAACAATTTTTAGTTCCTACCAAAAGGTTCCTACTAAAAATTACAGATTTTCCGTGAGTTATCAGATGAATGCTTGCTTTGCGGAACTTTTGGCTCACTGTTAACATAAAATAGACAAGTGCAATAGACAAGTGCGTTTTTTGCGTTTTTATGAGCAGTACTAAGCGATTATTCGGTATTGAACGTGGAGTAATTCTCTTTGAACGTAGTCATTTTGTGATAATGTATTTTCCATTTATCCCAGTCAGCCTGTGTCTGGACGCCGTTAGTGTCCGGGGTTCGCAAAAGAACCCATCCAGGAACCTTCAGGGCTCCGAGCACAAGCTCCTGGCTTTGGGGAGGGGGATTAAGCAGTTCGGCTTCCGATGGCTGCTTCCTTTCAACGTGTTCTAGCATACCTAACAATTTTGAGGAAGAGTAGTGGTTCATTTACAAATAGTATTGAAAGGGCTATATTGAGTTCATAGTTCGGCCGTTCCCTCTCCTTGCAAACCCTACAGACTGTTAAAAAAAGACCAATAATGAAAACGTGAAACTCACTGATAGGTGGGGGCAGTGGGGAAGTCCCGAGTTTTTAATTGAATCGAGCAACTTTCGGTGCATTCGGCTCCGTACCTTTCAGCGTCTTCAGAAATTTGAATAATTTCAAGGAAGAGTGTTCCATTGACAATTTTTAATGATGTGCTGAGCCGAGTTTATGTCTGAGCTAAAAAGAAGGGTCTACTACAAAAATGTATCAAGACCGAAGTACCTGTGCTCGTAGGTCATGGATCGTTGCTTCGCCTACCTTTCCGTGCAGTCGGCCACACTCCTTACGTTGCATTAATTTAGCGCACCTTGAAAATCTCGAGGAAAAGGAGAGGTGCACTGAAAATGATTCGCAGACGGACAACCCTCAGTTCCTAGTTCGTCCGTTGCTCGTCTGGCGCTGCTTCCCCCGTCGTTCGGGCACAGTGTGCGTGGCCGGCGTCGCCGGCGTCGTCGGCGTCGGAGGGCGTCGGCGGGGAGCGGCGCGCAGGCGCGGGCCGGCGGCGGCGGCGGCGGCGGCGGCGGCGCTGGCGGCGGGCAGTTCGCGGGAGTCGTCCGCCGCGATCGGTGCTGGCGCTGCACCCACGCACCCCGACGCGCCGGCGAGGCCCCTCGTCGCCCTCGTCGCCCTCGTCGCCCTCGTCGCCCTCGTCGCCCTCGTCGCCCTCGTCGCCCTCGTCGCCCTCGTCGCCCTCGCCGTCCTCGTCGCCGCCGCCGCCGCCGCCCGCGTCGTCGCCGTCGCGGCGGCACCCGCGTCCTCCCGTGCGCGCGTCGGCTCGCGTCGCTCTGCCACGCGCTAAACGGCCGCCCCACGGCCGCTCACCGTCCCGCGAATCGGTGGCTGCCCTCGGAAACGCGATAGATGGAAATAGTGTGTGTTCCTATGGATTAATTTCTCCGATAAAAACAATTTTTTTTAAAAAAAGTACAACAATTGTGATCGAGTGAAGATAAAGGAAACTGGAATACGTGGTTTAAGCGTATATATCTGTAGGGACCAACAAACCACTACGTAGTGTAACAAAAATTTTGAACTATTTTATGTAAAGAAGTTGATATACATCCTACTGTTATCTCTAAAAATATTTCTTGTAGTATTAAATAAGAGATATAATAATTTAACTTTTTACGACACGTTGCACAATATTTCATTCACAGCACACGTGTAGTTTTGTAATGAGTGCACAGAGAGTGGAGCTGAGTGTTTTGCAGTAATTAAACTCGACATAACCGACCGTTTGGAAGAGGACTTAAGTGAATTTCAGTGAGGCAAGTTGTGACGCGAGTGAACGACGTTGCGGAAGTTCGGTCGTTTCGCGAGCGATTCGTTTCGGAGTGAACACGGGCGCAGGGGAAACTAACATTTCACTTCGGGAGAGATTACGGACTTCCAGAATTGCTGCAATAACGGCGGGAAGACAAATGCGAACATAAAGCTGCAACCTACTTTTCCGCCACTGGTGTTGTTGGCTCCCACTATATTTCTGAAATAGCGTCGTGCAAGGAATGAGTGATGTAGTGATCAAAAGGAAGGTCCGGCAGAAGAAGTAAAGGATAGAATCAAGCTATATATACGACAAAAGTATTTACAAACTTCCTTCATATAGTGACATTATCCACAGAAACAAAGCCAGCACAACAGAAAAGTTTTTTTTTATGAATGTGCCTAACACTATTTGTGAAGTGTAAAAGTTTAATGTGTTGATTTTTAGCTAATATTTCACATTCACCTCTGCAAAACTACTGTCCTAGAATATTTTGATGGAAAGAGAAAATTATTAATAATTTATTCAAATATATATATAATACATGTTCGAGTTAAAACAAAGTGAAGAAATTAATGACAACTCTATCAAGTCTGGGCGAAAGAAGCAAATAATCAGTACAGTAAATAAAAATGAACCCAAAAGTGACATTTTAGGTGAATACGACGTTCTGTTGCTTCTCTTATTACCATAGTGAGGCGTCTCGTTCAAATCAAGGTCGGGACGCCACACGGCATTACTAGGCGTCATTGAGTGGCGTTACAGGTCGCAAGGCGTCACTAAGCGACATTAGGCGTTGTAAGCCGTCGCAAGTCGTCGTAAGGTGTCAAAACGCATCGCAAGTATCACCTGGTGTCACAAGTCTGAAGGCATCAAAAGACGCCGTAAGGGGCGGCAAGTCGTCTCTAGGTGTCGGAAGGTTTCACAATCCATCGCACGGCGTCACTAGGCGTCGCACGACCGTGCTAGGCGTCGAAAGGCGTCACACGGTCTCGCTAGGCATCGGTAGGTGTTGCAAGGCATCGCAAGGTGTCGCCAGGGATCTCAAGGCGCCACACAGCCTCGCTAGGCGTCGCAAGGCGTTGCCGGGCGCCGTGAGACGTCGTGTCGCCGCTGGGAGCGGGACGTGAGGCGCATCGAACGCGTCCGGAAAAGTGAATTTCTTCTTCTTCTTCTTCTCCTTCTCCCTCCCCGGCGTCGCCCCACGCCGCGCGCCGCCCTCTGCTCCTCGTGTTCGCGGCGCGCGCCGCGCAGCATGGCCCGCGGCTGAGCGACCGCCGCCGCCGCCGCCGCCTCCGCCTCCGCCGCCGCTCGAGATGCCGCCGCCCGGGGCGCGCGGGCGTCGATCGCCGCGGGCGACGTCCCCGGCGTCGCCCGCGCGGCACGCGGCGCTGGGCGCGGCGCTGCTCGCCGCGCTGCTGGCCCTGCAGCTGGACGGCGTCTTCGGCGCCGCCGCCGCCACCGCCAACGTGCAAGGTGAGCTGGCGCCGCACGCCGTGAGAAAAGCGAGTTCGGCGGTATAACGCTTAGCGTATCGGGCTGTTGTGGATCCACGTTTGCCGGTTCAAAGCCGTGGATATTTAAGAACAAAAAAAAAGGTCTTCGTAATTCCTTCGCAGAGGAAGTAAAGCTGGCTGTCCCGTGTTGTAGTTTTACTGCACGTAAATGAACGTCAAGTCTCAAAGAAGCCTCTGAGCTAAATTCAAAATTGCCAGTTTCGTCGCGTAAAATAAGGCATTCACTAACTTAACATGATGAACAGTGGGGCAGCTTTAGTTTCTGGGTGAGCAGCTCAGAATCCTGATTCATCACTCTGGGTTATTTGTGATTTTCTTCACTTATCTATGGCATTTACAGTAGATGTAATTGCTTTGAACTAAACACATTATGAAACGAACAAAGGGTTGGGTTTCGACTTACAATGGCAAGTTGATTTAACTATGCATTCGAAGTCTATGCTACCATCACCGTTTGCGAGAGAAGTGAGCTGACTATACACCCGGTGGAAGGCAGGGGAGTTGCAGTTTCTGTACGAACGCCTCAGATTTCTGCTTCACCTATCTATGTTATTTGTGATTTTGGTTTTTGTGTCAATGTTGTTTTTTACTATCTTCACTTGGTTGTTCTTTACAATCGATGTAATTGCTTTGAAGTAATCATATGAGGAAATGAAGAAGTGGTCGATTTTCGACTTATAATGGCGAGTTGATTTAACTATGCACTCGAAGTCTTGCTACCATCACCATGAACGAGTGAGTGGCTGTGCACTCGGTGAACGATGGGAGAGCTTTAGTTTCTGGGTGAACAGCTCAGAATCGTGATTCACCTACCTAAGTTATTTGTGATTTCGGTTTTTGTATCTGTGTTGTTTGTTATTATGTTTACGTATCTGTGTTCTTTGCAGTCTCTGTAATTGCTTTGAACTAATCATATTATGAAACGAACAAATTGGTGGGTTTGGACTTAAAATTGCGAGTTGGTTTAACTATGCAGTCTATGTTTGTTTGATCCAGTCTATCACCGTTAACGAACGAAGTGAGCCGACTGTGCGTTCAATGGAAAGGGAGAGAGGTTTAGTTTCTGTGCAAAAGGCTCAGAGTCCTGTGTAACTTTGTAAATGAAAACTTCTATGTTACTATGAGTAATTTGGCTTTAGATGGAAATTCTAATGGCGATTTTAAACAGATTACCTATGCTCCTATGAAGTTTTTCTTGGAGTTAATACTGGAGAATATATGTTGCACCTCATATATTGTTTTAATGGAAATTTATAATGTTATGCCTCCGCTTTAAAATGGTATTACATACTCGTAGTCTATGTGACCACTACCGTTAACGAGAAAGGACATTTGGATGCTTCCGATAGACGAAGGAGACATTTTGATTTACAAGTAAACAGCTAAGATTTCTGCTTAACGTATCTGTGTTATTTGTATTAATCTTAACTTATCTGTGATATTTACAGAAAATGCAATTGATTTGAACCAAATACATGATGTAACAAGCAGGTGGTTTGGTTTCATCTGGAAATTCTTGTATTTTGCTTCCGACTTTAAAAAATGGCGAATTGATTTAACTATGCATTCTGTGATAACGTCACAGGCAACGTGCAAGTTGAGCTAACTGCAACTCGTGGGCGTCAGTTCAACAAAAACTGCAGTGTCTGAGTCTGCTTAATGCGACATCTCGTAAAGGACGATTTACTTCAAGGAACTGACCTACAACAAGAAGTTTGGATTTATCCAGTAATTCTAATATGTAGAGAGACAGATGAAATAGTAATAACAACACATTTAATTTCACTTTATTTAGTAATAAATTCTTTATTTTAAACATTATGAAAACACTGCAAAACTAAACTGAATAAAATAGAGTTAAGCCAATTTAAATAACTGAGAAAATATAATTATCACGACAGAAAATATAAAATCCTGAGACATGAAATCTTCACAAGGCGTTCAAGTTTTTTCGGAGTTAATACATTTTTGATTTATTGCTCTTCATATGTTGTTCTCAGTTAAAATGGCGGGATGATTAGCTACGTACTTGTGTAGTCTGTGCAACCACCTCCGCTAACGAGAGGGAGAGGAGATGTTGGAACGGAGTTGGATGCAGAAATATTTTAGTTTCTTCGACAACTGCTCAGAATCAGCTATGTTCCTTATCTAACATACTGGTTCCGACTTGAAATGGCGGAGGATTAACTATGCACTTCTTGTCTTTGCATCAACCACTGCTAACGTCCGTCTATCTGCTTCCGGTGATCTGCAGGAGATTGTATGGCGATGTGAAATTCATAATACCAATTTCAGGCTCGATTTAACTCTGCTTTTTGAATGCCAACTTCTGGTCGATGCATAGCATTTAACGGAAACTACTGTGATCCGACCCACGACAGGTTAGGCATTACCTTAAAATTTTAAATTGTTACTTTCGACTTAAAATAGCGGAGAATTACACTCGTATTGTGTATATTTGCCCCTGTTAATGCGCAAAGATAGCTATCTTCTCCCGGTGAACAGCAGGGAAATTTAAGTTTCTATGTGAACTGCTCACTGTCTGAGATCTGCGTAACTTATAAAACGATGTATGTGATTTTTTGAAGTAAAATATCTATGAACTGACTTACAACAATAATGACATATTGCTTCCGATTTAAAATGGCGGAGTGATCAGTTTTGTAATATTTATATTCCATACAACTGCGTAATATGTTATGTGTATCTACCGCAATACACCTACATGCAAAGTCAGCTATCTGCTCTCATTGGGTAGCTTCTGTTTTAATATTAACTGCTCGATGGAACGTATCTTCTCAGTGTACCAAAGTTCCTCGGAAATTTCCTTGTTTTCTATATATTTGATTTAAAGCAACACAACTAAAAACTGACCTTCGGTAAAATGTTCGGCTTTATATTGAAATTCTAATACGTTCCAACCCTCTTAAAGTTGCTGGTGTGTTTTTGTAATATTCTTCGTGCGCTGGTACTCGAAACTTCAACTAGAAAATTATGAATTTTGATCCACATTTGATATCATTTTATAATAGATAATATTAAAGTAAAAACTATGAATACATTTATTAACGCTTACTTCTTTTTTAACATTTGCCCTTGGCAGGTATGTACATGCTTAGGATTAGATGGATGTTAGGAATCCTCTACTTGTTTTTCAGCAACAAGCCATCTCCATAAGTCTCGGCACTAATTTCGAAAGGAGGCTGAAAAATAGGTCGAAAATTGTAATTATTTGCCAATGACCACATGGTGAGAAATTGCATATTAGGAAGTTACACATGTGCCTTTTGCCCCTGATGGTGAGGCAACTTTTTCTGCACTGGTGTTCGGCAAGTCATTCACGCAACTGACACAGTGAAGGCCGAACGCCAGTGCGTATAGGCCTGCGAAACTTTTAGGGGAAAAGTCGCATGTGTATAGTTATATGAAAGCTCCCACCATATATTCGTTGGAAAAGTGATATTTCCGATTCATCTATACTAATAAAAGTGAATTCACCGACATCTAACCGACATCGATTCCAAAAAAAGGAGACTGTGAATAGATAGGAAACTTTTACAGGCGAAAATCTTCAGGATTGTCGCAGTGTCCTTGCCAAGTTGGCAAAGATTAGTACAACAGAACTGAGGAAAGTAAATAATTTAAATAATATGTGGATAGATGCACCATGATAATCAGTTTTCGCCTCTTGCTAAGAGATTGGTTCCTAATATATTTTGCCAGAGGTCTGTAGAGGTACGACAGAACTGGTACCTAATAATTTCGCTTGAGGCGGTTGCGGAAGATAAAAAATTATCTAATAGCAATATACTGTAAAAGAAAATGAATGAAAATTCCATTATTTTATTAAAATTTGAACCAATTACATTACAAAAAACAATTTTAAACACCGTAGTTTATATAGAATTCATCTTTCTCCAATAGCACAAATATGGATTCGAAGAAAACCCGGGGAACATCAGGTGTTTTTCAAGTCTACAATAACATTTGTAACATTGTAACATTTAATCCGTGACATTCTGTACATTGGACATTAGATTTTCGTATTTCATGCAGATACCTATTTTCTTTAAACGAATACTCTGACCTCCAACAAGAAATTTGTCTTTGTATTGTCTAATTTGTTTTCGAAATTCAAACAAGTAAAACATATTGATTAAAATATTTTTTTGTCAGAGAGAAAACCTTTAACACATTGATTATTACTCATTATTTCTACGAAACGACGGGTTGTCGCACTAAAAGTGTAATTCTATCCTATAAAATAACCTGCTTGCCATAGGAACTCTGCTGACCTAAACTATGTTTAGAGTGACAATTTGACTTTGCTGTTGTTATGTAACCGATCCAAGAGAATACATTTTGAGTTTGGTTGAAATTCTCTACTGTTACGACCAACGTGAATGGTATAACGTGATGCAATACAGATTAATGACGCTGCAAACTATAGCGCACAATGAGAAAGACCCACTATCGGATTTCTGCTGAACTTTGCTCTTTTCCAATAACAGTAGTTTGCTTTCGATATATTTTCTATCTCCTATTCAAACGATGATCGTTGACTCTGACCAGGAGATCTAGGATTCGAGTGCTGAGGGTGGTGGATGTTCGCCACTAGCTAGAGAGCTGGGACGAATTAAATAACTTTCTGGTGAGGAATTCGAGTGGCCTGCTGCTCTAATCGTTAGATTTCCGTGTTTCTTTTCAGATCAATACCAACAGAACGTGAAAAACTTAATGAATGGGTCACATACTACACGCTCTCTTTTCTTTCCCATCTCGTCCTCTCCTCTTACACAGCTATAGAATTACATGTACCACAGCACTATACATATTTGGAGACCAGTTGTAGTTTAGAGCCTGTCTGGGCTGGGACGCTGCTAGCTGATGGATATACCCGCTGGAGAGAAATTCCGCAAGTCGACGTAGAGGTTGGTGCTTGATCTCACGAACTAGTGGTGGAGGATCCCGCCATCCACCTCCACCGACGCACTCACAATTTGTCAAAACTATCGCCGCCATCATCCCCTGAACATCCCCTCACCACCACCACCACCACCACACATCACGATTATCTGAATCAATGTGAATTGCACGTTGCAAAGTCGCATTGAAGTTCGATGTTTTTCTATTCGTAGGGTACATGTTTCTATTTAATATAGATCTTTTGGTTTGAAGCCGTGATACTTACCTGAGAGAAAGATATTACGGTTGCCTGCATGAACTTTTATATCATTGCTATTATTGTATCCTTGCAGAAGAAGCCACTTTTTTATTCGTTTATTGCGGTAATATACGAAATTGATCTATAAAAATGTACAAAGTTATCACCTATATACTACATTTCTAATTCATTTTGCTTACAGTTTGACTCTCTATCTCATATACTCTTGGACAAGAGTAAAAAACTGAGAGGTATTCCACATGTCAGCATTGAAGTGTGAAGTAACCGATGAAAGGGATATTCTGAAAAAGTGCTGATATATAAGAAATATGATGAAATTATTTGTTAGATTTCAGTTGGAATATTTATGGTTATTTCAACACATATACGTATTTATATACGTATTTCAACATATGTAAATTGTGGCAGAACATTAAAATGCATATACGACTAATCGCGAATCTTTCACGTACCTTTTTCTATTTAATTCTAAAAATTATCATTTATATGGAATTATTTACGAACATGCTTAAAATTATTCTTGCAGATAAAATTGTGAATAAAACAAGCAAGCAAGTGTATGTGTAAGAACATTTTGTATTTAACAATTGACAATATTGATGTTACATCAATATATATACAGGGAACTATCACGAAATTACTATCATGCTTTTAAAGGGAGAAAATCTGGTATATATAAATCTAGTGAAAATATAATAGTTCTAATCATTTTCATCATAGTATTCTCCAATGATTAATGTAAATTCGATCGTATATTTGCGCATATATGAGTTTTAAGTGGTTTTATTTTTGATAAAATTTACTCTTCCTTCAAAATATAAACATAATTGTTTGGTTAATTTCACCACATTGTAAAGATGAAAATATTCGAAATCAATCATGGTTCTAGATGTTTTTCGTAATATCTGTTTAAAGTCTGAAATAGTACAGCACACAAATAAAATTGACAATACTGATATTAATTTAGAAAGCGGGGCCGTAATCACGTTCAGCAAATAAGATACTTCAGAGAAATTAATACCCGAATTAATAGGAATTTACGTTAAAATCTAAATACACGCCTGGATATGAGAGAGAGCTCCCGAAATACTCATTCACATATGGGGTGAACACAGCGTGTATAACATACTTTGACGTCATTAGCTTAATGAAACTTTCACATTTCACATTTAAGTAAGTAAATGACCAATTGCGAAGAACAAATAATTTTGGGTTAATGAGCGATTTAACTAATCATGAGATTTAAAGGATTTCCCCGGATATTAATCCATCCTACAGATACGGATAGAAAACGAGCTGCTTTTAATTTCTTTGCCATTTCGCACGCTTCACTATAGAAACTGAAAACGCCACATTCAATCTGGAACAAGCAGGAAAGTCGAAATGAAATTCACACGTTACCTAAATGGAAAGAAGGTGTGGCAATGAAACCGCGCACGTATTCGCAACAACAACGCCCCCCCCCCGCCCGCATTTGCCTAACGAGAGAAGCCTTTTGTCGCGCCAGCTGCTCCCGCTGCCGGCCCAGCGGTCGCGGCGCGGCGCGGCCCGCCGCCGGGTGCCGAAACGGGACCCACTCCGGCGAGGGGCGCGGACCTCTGGTCGGGGCGGCACACAGTGGGTGGAACCTCGGCTGAAGCGCCAATAGTCCGGTCAAACGGTGCTCACGAAAAGTGGATGGTTTTCGAGGTATTTTGAAGAAAAAACAACTGAAAAATGTCGAATTTTTAACACGTGTTTTGCCAAAAAGACGTGTTTCCAGGCAAAAGTTTTGTTGAAAAAACTGATATTCGTGTTTAGTGACCCCAAAAACATATAGGACTCAAAAATCAAAACTACATGAAAACTTACACCTATTTTCTACCATTTGATGGACTACAAGCGCTGCATGAGCCCAGTGCTTCTCAATTCGTTGGGAACGGTGGTACACAGATCTGTCCTTTTCTATAAAGTCAATAGTTATGAGGAATACTATCCTGGTAACGTAACATTTTGTGTTAGTATAGAGATTCTTCGTTTTATTACTAGTTAATTTTATATTTGAGAATATTTATACATTTAAAACAATAACATTTTTCTCTCAATTCTTTTCAAATAGACGGATGAAAATGAGTTTTTCATGGCATCCTTAGATAAAAGTGAACATTATGTTTCAGTACAGAGTTCGTTTATTTCTCGTTAGTTTTACATTTGAAAATATTTGTACATTTAAAACTGCGTTTTTTGGCTCTCTAATATTTTCAACTAGACAGACAGTAAAACGTTTTTTACGGCATCCATAGCGTGCTAAAAGTGCACATGTGTGTTAGTATAGAGTTTATTTATTTTATTTCTCTTCGGTTTTACATTTCAAAATATTTATACATCCAAAACAATGGTTTTTTCGGCTTTCAATTCATTTCAGCTAGAAATATTACAAAAATCTGTTTGTAGAATATTAGTTATTAAAGCAATTTGCAGAATGTTAAAGATCTAGTGATCCTGGTGTTAAAAAATAGAGAAACTATCTTGTTTGATTCCCAGTTCATGTTATACGAAATAGTTATCATCCAAGCATGACTGCACCCATTTTACTACACGAGCGACTTCTAACTCTAATTTTTTTGTATAAATGCATTAAATTTATTGGTATATGGACTTTTTGTACTACATGAGTATTACTATCTGACCACAGAGACATTTAGAAATAAAATCGGTTAACATGAATGTATATTTTATGAATTCCATTTTTACATAAAAGAATGTTTCATACATAACATTTTAGCTGAACCAATGCGATTACATCGCACATGAAGAAGAGCTATAGAACGAGAACAAATGAAATCTGGGAAATGTTCGCGGGCGTTCTGGCGTGAAAATACGTAGCAGATAGTTTCTAAAAGTACGTTTCCACTAATTAACATTTAAAATCTACGTATTAAATGATAAACCTAGACATTTTGAGGATCGCAACATGCTAAGTGTATATAAATATAGATGCTAAACCATTAACATTGCGTCCTCACTTGCCAGGGTTTTTGTTGACCTGTAAGATGAATTCAGATAGACTTGGCATTTAAAGAGGATGAACTCTAAAATATAATTTTTATATTTTCTATAGTTACTGTTATCATTACAATCACTTGGTTCGATTTAACTGCGTCCGAGGAACATGGACACTTCTTCCCGTTTGTGTCGCACTTTTCCCCTATATCTGAAGTCATTTCACAAAATGTTGCACAAACGTGGGCGCACCATCATACTTTTAAAGAAATTAATTGTATATTCCTTTGACAATTTCATTTAAATTAAAACTAGACCCCAAAATTGTAATTGATAATATTGCTCTTGCTAAGCGAACTCATGATCTAGACTGAAGTGTAGCAGACTCAAAGAAACGATTATTTAACATGCTTTCTATTCGTTGTGGAAAACTTCCAATGTGTTAAAAGTGCAAGTTTTGGTGGGAAAAGCGATTTTCCAGCAGATTCTCTCGGACTCCTCTTTTTCACCTACCTCTCATTAAACCTCTGCACCATCATTATTCACATCATACAATTTTAATAATCTATCCTTCAAAATCCTTTACCTATTTCCTGGAATTGTCGTAAAGCGTAAGAATAGGTATTATAATAAATAATATAGGGCATACATATGTTTTAGTTATTAATGTCAAGACGAAGAACAAGATAGTTTCGTAGTACAAAAAGTGGTTCCATATGGAATGTATTAAATAAAGCATAATTATAATTAAGAGTGGAGAGCATAAATAGGTTTCGATTATAAGTGTCAAGACAAAGCATAAGGTAGTTTCCAAGCAAATGAAGTTTGTTTATGCATGTTGCTATTTCCTGCTATCGAATATTCTTGTTTCGATATTCCCGTATATTAGGTTTGTAAGTGAAATCCCCTCCCTTTCTTTTTGGCATTTTAAAGACATTCTTTCTTCTCACACCGTTCTTCGTATATATACTCTATTTTACAAATCGTTAATTTAAAAAGAGTTATTACAAGATGAGTACAAATTGAAGCTGCTGCGCGGCGTATGCAGTTTAATTTCGAAACTGAAGTGCAGAACTGAGTTCGATAGGATGTTGTTTTGAGAGAGGATGGAGGTGGACTTCTTATATCAGCTTGGAAAATAACACTGCCTGGTTTAGAATCCTATGCTTTAAACATTTATACCCACGTATGTTTAGCAATATTCCACCCCGTTGGATCAGTACCTGAGAAGCCATTCACAGTGAATACGGAGGACATAACGATGGATCTATCACGAGCGTCAACGATAACGTAAACTCAGCTACACATCCATATCGATGCAATAAAAACTTCGCAGAGAGAGAGAGAGAGGGAGGGAGAGAAGGCTCCGGGGCACCCCGCTTAAATGATTATGTTAGTGGTTGCTTTCGAATTCTTTCGAAGTAAATAATTTGATATAACTAATAGTGTAAATGAGTCATCATTTAAACAAAAACAAATGAATTTCCGTCTCTTCAATTGGAAGAAACTCAACATTCTGTCATGAATATTTGTGTTTATTGACAAAACCTTTTACATTTTTGTGCATACAAAGTCGACAGATTTTCATAAGATAGCAATGTATTGTAAGGCTCAAAACACTACAAATATTTGGAAAATGTATTTTGAATGTTCAGTTTTCGAGTAAGTTGTAAGGAATACCTTTTCTTACAGAGACGCTGCAATAACTCAAATTATAACCAGCATTTATTATAAGTTGCATCATATTTTGAAAAAATCAACATCAGAATCAATAATTTTCATCTTTTTAAAAAATTGAAAACTATAAAATACAATCATCGGTGGATCTCTGAGTCCCCCCGGTAATTCTGACAGTTAATCTTATGATGGGCACACCGTTACATGCCTTACATTCGTTCGTACAAAGAAAACAAACATTCGAGACCAGGAGAATGTCTTCCACAGTATCCGTGCGGAAAAATAAAAATAAATTAAAAAGTATTCCTAAGGCGGGAAAGAAAAAATTAAAAAATGCCTTTCGATCTTTTTGTAATATTTATATGCTAGCGGAACCCGGCAGACGTTGTTGTGCCCTTCATCTCCCTCTTTCCTCTTCCATCTCCTTTTCTCTCTGCCCCTCTCTTCTCCTCTCTCTCTGTCTCTTTGTTTCTCTGTCCCTGTCTCAGTTTGGCTGTCTCTGCCTCTCTTTGTGCCCATCATTCACATTTAGTTGCAGATTCTGCTCGTCTCTGAGCAGGTGAGAAAATGTCGAGAAGCGCTGGTCCAACAAAAATGTAATAGAATGTTCATGAAGTTCTCATCCTGTAGATTACGGTATGAGAAACGTTTCTTTGAGGACGATTTGTTTAGGAGTTATTTAACCATATAGATTCAAAATGCTGCCAAGTGTTGCAGGTTGCACTTGATGTGAATATTTAGTTTTGTTCTACAACGCCATGTAGTGAAGTTACTACGGAATTAACGGTACGTAAACCTTCTGGGTGAAAAAACACGTAGAAGGGCCAACTTTCATGGAGACTGGTCGCACGGTATCGGAGTTTACACAATATATGTATATACATGTGTATATATATAATGTATATATAGATGTAACATCACAAAGAGTTGAAAACTGTGAGACATACAATAAAGAGAAGTGCAAGTACGAAGGGGAGAAGTGTTCGGGCCCAGTGGGCGGCGCGGTGCGGGCCGCGTGGCCAGATGCCGCTGTTGATTCGACAACGCGGCTCCCGATCGCCGCGTGTAGCCGAACAAATGCCGCTTGTCGGACACGACGGTGGCGTCGCCGCGTGGAGGGGCGGGGGGGAGGGGAGGGGAGGGGAGGGGTCGCGGCCGGGCGCGAATGGCTGCTCGCACGGCCACCTCGATGCCTCGTCGCGCTTTTGTGTATATTCTGACAGTAGCAACACGGCCTTTGTCATGCATGCGGTTGACGTTTCAGATGGCCGTGAATTCGCAGCCAAATGAATGGCGTTCGTTTTGTGGAGTTCATTGCTTGTGTAGTGGAACGTGTTTTCAGACGTAATTTGAAAGCGTCGTTTTTAAAAAATACAGCTTCTATTCACTCGAAGAGCCTTTGAATATAGTTTTTGAATTTAATTATGACTTCTAATGTAACCAATAGTGCGTGAAAAATCCTCCCCGTTTCCAAATAGTCTCTGGTGCGTGTACTATTGCTCTAGAAATTAATTGATCAAGGACGAAGCGGGCGAACTTACCTGATCGCACGGTTGCACTACCCAGTTACATAAAAAAGGGCATTATAACTACTGAAAGGTGAGAAGAGAAGTCTATCTTCAAAATCAGATACATTGTTTTATATATCGTTTTCAGGAGCGGAGAAACAAATGGAATTTATCAGGATGTGTATGGGAAAATCTTCCAATCTTTCTTTAAATAGGCGGAAGAGCAGGCTAAATGGCCGGAGCCTCGCCACAAATAAAGACATTTTTTTATTTATTTATTTATACGAGATCGACATATGAGTAGGCCGAATTTCAGCAGAGAAGTATTATTTTGAAAGGAAAACATATTATTCTTTGTGATCTATTTTGTTTTGCAATAACTCTATACTTCACATTATACTCTTTTTACAAATCCAAGCCTCAAAGTATGTATATTTCGAAACAAATATATATTATCTACTTTGCTTATCTAAGGTGAAAGTCAACGAATAGACTTGAAATGAAAACTACAATCATTGGCAGTTTTACCAAATTGATAAAAATTGTGCAATATTCGTGCCGTAAAATCTTATTAGAATAATGCCATGCTCATCACCAACAGCGCTGAGGTTATCCGAGAAGTAGTCCATATGATCGTTCCAATAATGTATGTTAAGTCACATCCCATACGGTGATATGATATCAATAGTTGATGTACAATATCGCGATAGTTTTCTTTCTTATGGTTGCCTAAAGTTCTTAATACAATTGTAAAAAATAGCCGTGCCATTTTTTCAACATCACTCAACTCAACGAAATGTTCATCAGTGATTAATTTAAGAATTTGCAGTCCTATAAATATTTCTTCCTTTACTTTTCTTTCACTGATCCTTGGGAACTTCTCTCGTAAATATATGAATCCATGTCTTTCATGTCCATGGCTTTCACAAGGTTTTGACAAGACCCAATTTCATGCGCAGTGGTGGCATGTACTAATTTTTGGGGTCAACAAGGGGAGTGTAAACATTTCAATGTTCAGGTAGTAGTTCAATTAGAGCAGGCAATTTTCCGACAGTAGTGATTTTGCTGTCTCTGCTGTCTAGCTCACGTGGAAAGCACCAGTGCTTTGTGTACCCGAGCTGCATGCCGACCAGAATTGCAGTTATCTTGAGAAGAAGATTCCATCGTTTCTGTCGCGAAGCTAAAAGCTCAATGTCGATATCTTCTCCTCCGTCTTCTGAATGTTTGTGACTGTAGCATTCATCCTTACTCATTGTCACATTCTCGAGAGGTAGTGGTGCTGACAATTCTTCACTGAGACATATAAGTCTTATAGCAGGTGGTAAATTAGGATATTGTACAGTTTTATTTGTTTTTGAGGTGATTCCAGTTATTTTTGTCAGACAGAAATAACAGTCCGTGATGTTGTGCGATCCATTGACTCCCTCCAAATCAAGGGAACAGGAAAGGGGATGTGTCGTGAACCTTTTAAACAGCATGTCAGAAGAGTAACACACAACACATAGGGGGTCTATTTCTTGTCCTGGTGGCCAACCTTACACCCGAAATAATTTCGTAACTATTCCTTACCAGAGGATTAAGGTTCCGTTTTGCGATTTCAGACTTAATTCTCCACAGACATAACAAAACAAATTTGGGATATTTAGACTGTTACGAGGCATTTCTTTTTGTGAATTAGTCAATGCACGAACCTAGAACTACAAGCAATCATATCCAAGCCACTTTTCACGTTATCAGATGTCCCAGTGCCGGGACGCAACTGGCAAGAAACACGATTCTATATGTTCCCGCGTGACGTATCAGCAATGATGCCAAATCTATTTCATTTCCTAGAGGAGAATTTTCTGAATTCTGTGTCATACAGTATAAGGAATTCTTTGAAAACATTTTGATTGTTCCTGAACAATTATATCTGCAGTTTAATTAAATGAAACTATGGCAAACCAATATCCAGCGGTTTCAAGCATTTTCGTAGATAGGCAGTTGCGTGTCACAAGAAAAGTGCGTTCGATGGGATAAAACTGATTTTAAATTCGCATTCAGCGTCCAAGTCTTAGCTAAGAACACCATTCACATTCTCTATTACAAAAATGCCGATGACCAGTGAGAGAGAGAGAGTGTGTGTGTGAAAGAGAGAGAGGTTGCGGGTGGAAAACACCGTAACAAAACGAAAATACGAATGATTCAAGGTGACTGTTCTTGTGCTACTAGTGGAATTTCGACTCACCCTGCGATTAACATGGGGTACCGAGGGACGTGGTTGAGGCTATAGAATCGCTAAGGCCGTTGGTCCCGACCGAATCGCTTGGGACCCGAGGGCAGAACCAGAGCCCTCTGGCGTAATTCACGTGTGTAATTGAATTGCGATTGAGAGAGCATGACCAATTGTGGGCACTCGCGATATTAGGTCTCGGGGCGAACAAGCATATGGAATGAACAAACGCGCCGCGTTGTTTGGAATTTCCAGAGGAATGTGTCATTTTATATTGTTATGTGTATTTACTTGCTTTCTTTTACACGCGGTTGCTGAAAAATACGAGTAAACAATTCTGCACTCAGTTGTGTGAACGGATGTAAAGTAGGAAAACGTGCGCTGATTATAAGAATAACTATTAAAGCCTAAAACTCTTGTTTTTTTTCTTGCATATATTTTGTACTAAATTTATTGGTTTAAACAACGTGACTTTTTGTGCAGGAATTTTCACATTTACTGACTTCATTCATTTAAAAACAAAATCGGTAAACGTGAAAATATGGATTAAGAAATCTTATTATTTCTATATGGTTCAAGATATCTAATAATATAATCTAATAATATCTATAATAATCTAATAACTAATCTAATAATAATCTAATAATTTTTACCTTGGAAAGATCATGACCGTTACAAAATTGATTACGAGTCCAAAGGAGACTAAAGAGAAAAGATGAAAACATTTGCAGAGCTAAGCCGTGCCTTAAAAGTGAAGTTACGAGTGTGTAATGTTTGGATTACTGTATATCTAAAGAGACCTCAAATATTTCGGCAGTGATCATGAATTGATCACGGCAGTAATCATAATCACTTAGTTACATGAAAGTAAAGCGTCTGTCAATGGTAATGTATTCCAAACTCCTAGCAATAGGTTACGTCGTGCTACAAATTTTGATCTTAAATATACGAAATTAACATTAATTTATAAATTAGTTTACATAATAAATATAATTCAACATTATTCATAAATATTTTTAGAGACATAGGCTTAGGATGTGTAGCTTGTAATAAAATTAAAATTTGAATTTAAACAATACATTTTCAATGAGTAATAACATCTGACAGCTAGTGGCCTGCAGCAGCAAATAAGCGGCTGTGTGGAAAATACGCTTCTGGAAGGGCAGTTTTCGTCTGTTCTGAAACGGCACTTGTGAATACTAAAACGTCTTTCTTTCTCGTCGCGTGATGACGGATGTGTTGCAAGCAGTGCCACAATGAGTTCGTGGATAATATATACGAGAAATTGCGGATTAACATAGCCAAATATTGGTATTTTTCAGTCAAAATCGAAATTACCACACACGCCGGGAGACCAGTCGGGAGCTTAGAGCTTGTCCCGGCTGCTGCAGTGCCAAGCTAGTGGGAGATACCTGGATGGGAATAATATACTCGCAAGACAACGTTAGGTAGTTGCCGAACTCACAATCCAGCGAGGAAAGATCACCACCACCACCACATCGTTTTGCGACAAAACATACACAACTCTTACGGGACTAATGACCTTAGCAGTTGATACGCTCGGAATCACTGATCATCAATCAATCATTGTTTTTTCTTTTACAGTTTTCATGAAACCAATGAAATCTCTTACATGGTTAGAGTTCGCGTAGTTTTTCGTCGGTTTATGCGTATATTCGAAATCAGTGAAGTATTTTTCCCGAGTTACTGGGTGTCTAACAAAAATCATTGACATCTCTCACAAGACCAGATTTTTGATAGTCTTCTTTCAATTTTGCGCGCATTGGAAATTAGAAATATAGATTGAATCACAGATACTGTATTAATATCAAATTTATTAAGTTACATATAATTTTTGTTTAAAAATTATGTAAGTTCCATTAACTTTGTTTTTTATGATGTAGCAAATAATTTAATGGTATAAGAACTTTTCTGTGATGTACAAAATCTCAGTAAAATATGAGAATTATGAATTTAAAGATCTCACAATTTTGTTAACCTCTTCAGCATCTCCACGGAGCATATTAACGAGACTCTTATTGGATAACTAATAATGAATTTAACAGAATTCTATTTAATACTACTTCTACTAATAATAAAATGCCTAATTTAGATTGCTTTTGTTCTGACTTCCTGATTATAGATTTTTTTTCTTCTCTCCTGTAAAAATTTGCATGTTTAGACTTCCAAGGTTTATAAATGTGACGACTAGTCAGTACTGGAAAACACAAACTTTGCATCTGTTAGAAGAAGAAATTCACGTATTAGGCTGAATGTAAAGAGTATTGACTTATAAGCGCTTCAGAGATGTACTGAATATGAAGCAATTATGCTATGTTTTTGTGAAACATTGAAAGAATTTTTCTTTTTTAAATAACGTGAGTTAATTTTCAATAATTAAGGATTAATAAAGTGTGTCCGTCAAAAATAACTATTGCACTTATGACGGAAAATTGAAAACCACTTTGCTCAGATCGCATATCGCGCAACATAATCGGAAAACAGGCACTTTTATTCAGGCTCAAGCGCAAATAGTCGCATGGCTTTGTAAGAGCACTAACATAAGCAGACACTGCTTGTAGGCTGAATATTTGATTACAGACTTGTGTGCAACTCTGCGCGCATGTTAATATTTAAACACGAAGCCATGTTGCTTCAGTTGTGCTTCGTGTTTGTTATTGTTCATTTTAGAATCCTACAGCAAGCACCTGCATGAAAATGAACAAACGCTTTCATGAATTTTCGAACCAATATTAGGATAAAAACACATTTACTAAAATAGTAGTTTTGTGGAATGAAATTATACAAAAGAAACGTTGAAATAATGTTGGACTGAGACTAATTTAATTACAGTAGTATGACGAAAAATCTATATGCAGAGGAATTGTTTGATCTTATGTTTGAGAAGCACTTCATCCTCCTTTTTAAGCTCTTCAGGGTCATTTAACCTTGGGAAATTTCTTGAAAACGAAATAGAAGCCAAAACAGAACTCTCTTATGTTTTATTTGCGAAGACATAAACAGATGAATTATGAATAAATGTTAGCAATGAATGTTGAGAGAATCATCAGATAAAAAAATGTTTGCTCACGCCAAATGGCAACGCGTGTATGTCGAGGCAATCGAAAAGTATATTTCATTTTCCGGTCTCCGATACTAGGTACAGCAGGAATACTATTCGTCACTCAAATGACTGCCTGCCTCTCTTTTATCGCTTGTAGTAAAATAGAGTTTCATAAAACTTGTGTAGATAACCGCTGTGAAATTCATAATATTTTGGGAAATAATTATCGAGAAAAGGCGAAACACTATGATGCATCATACTAAAGGTAGATTAAATCAGCAAATTAATACAATATGCTGCAGGCGGCGTAACAGAGCTCGTTAGAATAATCAATAGAAAATTCTATTAACATTAATTGACTATATAAACTAAATTTGAGAGAAGCAACGCGCAATCTGCTCCACCTCTGCAGCGCGCGCTTTCCTAATCTCCATTGGGGTGCTAGTTATGCATGCGGATGATGCAAGCGGCTAGTTCACGCTCTGAACCCTGTTATTGATACGACTGCCGTGGTAATCGTTTCATGGACCGGAACGAACCCAGTACGTTATCCGCCCGAGGTTACGCTACGGGCGAGCAGCAAGGTTTCTGTTCCAGCGAGTACTCGTTTTATGTAGCTCGCTGCACTAAATTTGCTTGCGTACGCTTACAAAAGAGGAACGAAATATGTCCATAACAAAATATAGGACCGTGTACGTAAATCACATGAGATTTTAGGAAACAATTCTAACAATTTATGGGTCTTCTTTATAAAGTCTTTTTCTTTCAGAAATTTTTGGAAGTATATAACGCAACATTCTTCAGAGAGCAAAGATATAAAACAGATGAAAATCAAAACACGAGTGAGCCGAGTAAATCGAATTTCAGTTCGCAAGATAAAACATATACTTTGAGGAGGAGACAGGATATTTTTACGAAAAGAATCTCATTCCATTCGTCATTAATGCGAAATAGACTAAACTCAAATGTCCAAGTTTTCAAAGAACTTTCAAAGTACTCGCGTTTCTGTCTTTTGTCCTTTCCTTCATTCCAGACTTGCCGACTAGTTTCATTAAAACACTTTGGCTGCCGTGTGTATCAAACTGATACACTGAGCATCCCTTGTACTTGGTCACGTGTATAAATCTGACACGCTACTTTAGGGCCGCGTATAAGCATTTGATACTCA
Source organism: Acheta domesticus (assembly GCA_031308135.1). Lineage (NCBI taxonomy): Eukaryota > Metazoa > Arthropoda > Insecta > Orthoptera > Gryllidae > Acheta > Acheta domesticus. The sequence continues at coordinate 35,214,304 of JAHLJT010002406.1, forward strand.
GTTCTTTTGGAAACTGATGGGTGAGTACGTTTACCAGACCTCTTGGATAATAGTCGAGATTTAGTTTTGGAATCCTTTCACAGATAGCGCGCCATTTGTGATTTATATATACTATATGTATATTATATGCATATGTATATGTATGTAATATTTACACACATTGCCTAAGGCAGTGAAAGTTTCAGAAAATTGAGCTCACAGAATATGTGCATAATAAATTTTGAATAATTTCACAGATGGCGCGCCATTAGTGCCTTCCATTCGTACTTCGATTTTTCTATACTGACCAAAGACTTTATTGTTCCACATCCTGCCGTATAAAATGAATTTGTTCAACAGCGGTAAGCACATTTCTGCGGCCACGAGCTCCGTTGAGAAGAACGTTTGCGAGTTAATTAAACATTTTCATTTTATAAGGAAGGAGGTGTGACAATGACCTGTCATCGGCCACTATCGAAAAATCGAAGTATAACAACAGTGACAGTTGCGTCGTACTTTAGCGCAGGCGTACTTAAGTCTGGTGCATTCATGTTCCTGTTACAAAGTAACAAAACAGTTTTTGCATAATATAGTACGAAATGCGAACTAATCAGCCCAATTTGTTTTTCTTCAGATAATTTTTCACTGAAACATTACTTTAATGACACAGTAAGCGCTTATTATTTGATTACGTGCATTACTTTGAATTTTATGCGAATATGGAAGTTAAAGAAGCAATTCCTTGATATTTTACGGGTAGCGTTTTACTTGAAATCTAACGTTTAATATCTAGCAAACGTAAGATAAACGTTTAATATCAAGCAGTAAACATTACTTGAGAAGTCTACGATAATGTCAGAGTTCCATTTCTTCCTGTTTTGATCTTGCCTATTGTTGGCAGATGTTTCTTTGCACTTAATACTGAAGTTATGATTGATTTATCAGTCTCTTCCTTGTGACCTCATTAAATGGCGAACGATGGAATCTGCATTGCATGCAGAACGATAGTTGTGAACTGAAGAGGGCTTGAACTTTGAAGGCCACTTCGGGATTTTAATAGCTTCCTGTTGAATTAAAACTAAGTTTCCAGAGCTTCCTTTGGGCAGCGGAAAAGAGCCCCGTAGATCAAGAAAAGTCCTACCAGCACCACAATACGTGACGCAGACCATTCTGCTCACGCCACTACGAGGATGCGCTTCGGGTATCGATGACACATGCAGCTGACATCGAAGCATTGAATTATCAATTGTTTAGAACACCGTGATTCCGTTATTAGTAAAGAATCCTTATTGTTCTTATTATCGTGCACGTTTTGGGGGGTGAAAAAGGTGTTTAAAAACATCGTAGTGGGTGTATTTTAAGGTACTAATTTTAGTTTCTTGATAATTCACCATGTGATGATTTCCATTGCCTTCCAGATTATTCCTATGATTCTAATGAAGCTATTAAACCTGCATACTTGCCATTCGCAAAATATGCTAACCATTATTGTATAGGAATTGCCTCCCTCCAGCTTCACACAATATCATTCTTTAGAAAAATATTAGTATCGCACATAAAAAATACAAATTTATTTTAGATTGTTCTCATTTTGTTTGGAGTTCATGCATTTAATAATACATGTCGCGTGTATTTTTTAAGATAGTTTATAAGGAAAAAATCAGTTGAATGTTTCCCAAAGAGAAAAAGTCGCAGTCAGGCAATTAAAAATGAACTCCCATTTTTTTTATTTTTTATATCTAGGCAAAGGCGAAGAGAAAGAAAGAAAAAAGAAGAAAGAAATAAGGCAAGAGGGGGAGAGAGAGAGAGAGAGAGAGAGAGAGAGAGAGAGAGAGTATGGTGTGTATATCTGATCTATATGCTATTAACTTCAAATATACTATATTTATAATTATTATTTTAATCAATTTTCCAGTTCACTCTCATTCAAATTACAAAGCATACTCGTAAAACTCATTAGGTAAATTTTATTTAATTAAAAAAATATCAACTGGCCACAGAAGCATAATTTCTATCTATTTCACTTCTTCTCTGAAGAGGGAGTCAAAACAGATTTGACGAAATATCAGAAAATATACAATTACAACTCCATCTGAATGCTGAGTATTGAAAACATACTCGATGTGCTTAGTCATTTTCATCTCTCTTTCTGAATAATCGAGATCGTTGCAGGTATAATATAGGTGCTGGCGCGTTGGAGAATTTCGTGAGCGCGCGGTAGCTACGATGCAGGAAAGTTGTGACAATATTTACGGTCCCTTTGCAACCAAAAGTGGGAATGGAGTTTTCATCCATTTCTCACTATTAAATGTCGTTACTGGAATTGCTCGCGAGAACCACGCTTAGCACCAAACTTTCGGGTCACAACCACCAAAACCTTGCTCTTACAAAATTTACGAAACTTTTCGAAGGAAGTTGCATCACACGTGTTAAATATCACACAAGTTAAATTTGTGCTTAGGAGGGTGATGACACAGATATCCAAGTCACTTGCAACAGCGTTTTGCAACAGCGTCGTGAAGTTATTCATATACAAGATTATCGTTTCCTCAGGCAACATAGGAAACAATATTTACCTCTTTTATTGATATATAAAAATCCTTTTTATTACGTAAAACATGAAAGAAATATGATAGATTTGTTCCTTTTATTAGAAACCAGACACGTTATCCGTAATAATTAAAGATTTAATAAATAAAGAATTATAATGAAGGTCCAATAATTTTATAGAGAGTTACACACTTTATTTAAAAATAATTGCTATCTTTACAAAATGATAAAAAGTGCTTATGGCAGATGATTCACAACATTTCGAAGACTTGTGCCCCTTCTTCATCAGACTTCTTTTAAAATTGAAACTATAAAAGAAGAAATGTATAAACATTTTAAAAAATACAATCTAGTTTAAAATAGAAGGCAATATTGATCATAAATCGTAATACATACTTAAAAAGAATCTTTTATCCAAAGATATAAGAAATCTTTTATCAGAAAGACGGATGTCCCATTGGTGGGTTACTAAGTTGCATTCTTTGTGAGTTGGCTATGAGGAAATTGGAATCACAGGTACTTTCTCAAATCAATGTCAAATTCTATTTCCGATATGTTGATGATACGTTGATAGCTATGAAACAAGATCAAGTAAGCACAATTTTTAATAAATTCAATTCCTACCACTAAGAATGAAAATTTACCGTAGAAAATGAAGTGGATTTTATGATCAATTTTTTAGATTTTACCATTTATAGATTTCCTGATCATTGTATAAAACATATGTATACCAAGACCATCTATGCCGGAATAATTCTAAATTTCAACTCAAATCACTCGACTTCAATGAAAATTTCAATTGTCAAAAACCTTGTAGGTAGGGTATTTGCAGTATCTGATAGTACTTTCCTTTCAGACAATATATATCAAATGTTTTTATTATTGATTAAGAATTATTATCCAATTAGTTTTATTTCTAATTTTGTATGCCATAAACTAAATCAGTTGGTGAGGAGATCCTGTTTGCATACAAAAAATATAACAGAATATCCTAAATCGTATATTTAAGGTGTAACACTTACTTTTCCTTATATCCAAAAGATCAATAACCGAGTAAAGAAATAAATTCAGAGTAATTTTCCGAATGTTATGTTGGTTAATAATATAATAAGTAATTCTAATGTTATTCGTGATTTTAAAGATTCTGTTTCTAAATTGAATATACTTATACAGTGTATGCAATGAAATATTCTCAGTGTAACTTGAAATATGTAGGACAGACCCGGAGGAGACTGGGCCATAGAGTAAAAGAACATCAAACAATATAAAGTTATCCTTTGAGAGACAAATTTCTATAACAGCCCATAGAATCATTCAGAGACATATTATTGATTTTCAAAACCCTTTAATTCTCGCTGTAGAACATAACTTTAATGCCAGACTGGTGTTAGAATAATTGTTTATTAAAATCAATGCGACCATGAATACCAACTTAGAATGTAATATCTTTGCAAGAAGCTATGATCCTGTATTATTTCAATTCACTGGAACTAATAAAAAATGCCTCCAAGACCCTGACGTTTCCGACAATGTGCAAAATGCTCAAAATCAAAATTTATCACATGATGTTCACCAAGATCGTATACACACAAGTAATTATCAAGAAGTAATAAATCTGCAAAATCCTCCCATGGAAATTACAACTCGGACTAGTTTTTCTTCTTGTCCATATTACTCGTTCACTTTACATTTGCAGACGGAGCGCTGCGATCTGTTTACATGAGGTCACCGCCGACTGAATGAGAAACGCGCGTCTGCAGTATATACTGACCGTTTAATATGATATAGATGGCGGTGAGCAGCACACAGAACCCCGGCGGGGCAAGAACATAACCTTTAAGCAGTAGATAAGTGCAAAGAAATATAAATATGGTACACGAATGTTGTGAATAGCGTGTAGTGTGATCTATTTTATTGTATATTATCTTAATTATTTAAGAGCACGACTCCAGCTCACTGTCAGAAAGGCATAATTCGTCAGCTGTGTCCGTAGCGCTTGTGCTGCCTTCGGCTGATTGGTCAGATGCTGATTGTCATCGGGGCCATTCGTGTATTCTCGCTTGTGTGTTCGGGCCTTCACTTTCAAAACAACATTAGTTCCAAATTCTGCCGTCTGCAAATGTAAAGTGAACGAGTAATACTTTCTTAGAAGTCGCCCGTCCATTGTTTTCAACCAAAATATACTTACTCTTTCCCTTCCACCACCCCACTCATCCACTCATTCCTTTCGTCTGACCCATACAATTCTGGATCAGTCTCTTCGCAGCAGGAATATATAACGTTCTCAGAAATGATAGCTAAAACATTGCACCAAGATGTTTCAATTTATTCAACATGAAAGTGAGTGCATACTTCTTGTATTGTGCACTAGCCTAATTTCTCATGAATTTATTTTCTTGTACCACCGTAATATTGTTATCATTGTATATTGTCTATAATTTATAAGTTATCCTTATTCATAAGATACGTATGTATTACGAATTATGGTAAATATTTCCTTTGTATTTTAAACTAGATTGTATTTATTTTAATTTTATATATTTGTTATTTTATTGTTTCAATTTTAAAATAAGCTTGATGAAGAAGGTGCACAAGTCTTCGAAACGTTGTGAATCATATGCTATAAGCAGATTTTATCATTTTGTAAAGATAATATTTATTTTTAAATGTCTATAAAATTATTGGAACTTCAATATAATTCTTTATTTATGAACTCAACGAACAGCCATTAGGCCACCTATTAACACTCAGATTTAAGATGCAAAACTTGAGAGTCGGGAGAGGAGAAAACATGCACACATGGAACTCGTAAGAAACGTTACAGGTTCCATGTCTGCAGGGCATGGTGCTGCATAACTCGGACACAATGCATCTAGGCCCTTAAAACCTTTTTTCGACTCGCGACCAGTGCACACAAGTTAGATTTTGAATGTGACGTTCTATTACGTGACGTTCTATTACGTTGCATCTTCTATTGCCCCTTCTTTAGGCGTAAGATCCTCCATTTCTTGATATTTGAGAGACTCTCGGGGAATTCGAAAATATTGTATGTGGCAGAGATTCAAATGGATGAAAAGAAAGCAAATATTATTTGGTCAGCGGTAAGTAAAATCTTTGTTGACATTCGTAAATTCGTATTCTTGAGTGGTAGAATTTGTTGTCGAGTATTATTCTTTCAGTAATAATTCTACTTTAAAGATTTTGTACACAATGTATGATACTATAATATTAGTGATTACATATATGCCATAAATTCCATAAGCAAAGTATATACAATGCGTTAATTCTAACCGAAATGAATCTTATTACTTGAACATTGCCTCTGACTATTGAGTTTAGTTCACTGTCAATTCATTGTCACTTCAGTTACTTGGGCGCATTTTCTCCTCGCGTGATTTAATTTGAGGTAGATGTAGGGTCGTTTTTCCATGGCTAAATCTACAATTACTAAATCAAGGAACGCGAGAAAATGCGCCCAAGTAATTATGTATATTTTATGTATTATATTAATGTTTTCTTGGAAAATCAAACTTCCAACAAAAAATACACGAACACAAATTACCGGAACCTTCTATTGCATTGCCTAATCAAAAGAAAACAGGTTATCAAGGTACATTAATTCAAAACTGAAATCCCTCTGACATAAAGTACATCAAATAAACTCATATTCCCTCGAGATAAAATTTTATGTATCACAAAGGTGAGGCTGTCGATCGCACTATTTTGCGTCCCGTCTTACACCAGCCAGGCGGGTGGATTCTCGCAACACGCGAGCTTCAGGTCATGCCGAAGGAACTTGCTCGATTTTCGCTTCATAAAGATGGCGGGGGGATAAGCCGCGCGCGTATCCACGGCGCGGCGCGGTGTGGCGAAGAGCCCTCCGCCCGAGTGGGGCGAGCGCTTCTCGAGCACGTAAGCGATAACCCTGCGCGGCGTGCCAGGGCGCGCCCGCTCGCGGCGGTGGCCGCGGAGGGCGATGCGGTGTATTGCGGCGGCGTCGGAGCTCTGGGGAGGAGAGTAAGGGGAGGGGAGACTAGGCAAGGGGGGAGGGTCGGAAGAGTGTTGTGTGTTGCTAGTCGATCGTTGGCAGTTGGTGGGCGAGAGTTGGTGGGCGAGTGTTGGTGGGCGAGTGTTGGTGGGCGAGTGTTGGTGGGCGAGTGTTGGTGGGCGAGTGTGTGTGGGCGAGTGTGTGTGGGCGAGTGTGTGTGGGCGAGTGTGTGTGGGCGTGTGTTGGTGGGCGAGTGTTGGTGGGCGAGTGTTGGTGGGCGAGTGTTGGTGGGCGAGTGTTGGTGGGCGAGTGTTGGTGGGCGAGTGTTGGTGGGCGAGTGTTGGTGGGCGAGTGTTGGTGGGCGAGTGTTGGTGGGCGAGTGTTGGTGGGCGAGTGTTGGTGGGCGAGTGTTGGTGGGCGAGTGTTGGTGGGCGAGTGTTGGTGGGCGAGTGTGTGTGGGCGAGTGTGTGTGGGCGAGTGTGGGTGGGGCGTGTGTTGGTGGGCGAGTGTTGGTGGGCGAGTGTGGGTGGGCGAGTGTTGGTGGGCGAGTGTTGGTGGGCGAGTGTTGGTGGGCGAGTGTTGGTGGGCGAGTGTTGGTGGGCGAGTGTTGGTGGGCGAGTGTTGGTGGGCGAGTGTTGGTGGGCGAGTGTTGGTGGGCGAGTGTGGGTGGGCGAGTGTTGGTGGGCGAGTGTTGGTGGACGAGTGTTGGTGGACGAGTGTTGGTGGGCGAGTGTTGGTGGGCGAGTGTTGGTGGGCGAGTGTTGGTGGGCGACTGTTGGTGGGCGAGTGTGGGTGGGCGAGTGTTGGTGGGCGAGTGTTGGTGGGCGAGTGTTGGTGGGCGAGTGTGGGTGGGCGAGTGTGGGTGGGCGAGTGTTGGTGGGCGAGTGTTGGTGGGCGAGTGTGGGTGGGCGAGTGTTGGGGGGCGAGTGTTGGTGGGCGAGTGTGGGTGGGCGAGTGTGGGTGGGCGAGTGTGGGTGGGCGAGTGTGGGTGGGCGAGTGTGGGTGGGCGAGTGTGGGTGGGCGAGTGTGGGTGGGCGTGTGTTGGTGGGCGAGTGTGGGTGGGCGAGTGTGGGTGGGCGAGTGTGGGTGGGCGAGTGTGGGTGGGCGAGTGTGGGTGGGCGAGTGTGGGTGGGCGAGTGTTGGTGGGCGAGTGTTGGTGGGCGAGTGTTGGTGGGCGAGTGTTGGTGGGCGAGTGTTGGTGGGCGAGTGTGGGTGGGCGAGTGTTGGTGGGCGAGTGTTGGTGGGCGAGTGTTGGTGGGCGAGTGTTGGTGGGCGAGTGTTGGTGGGCGAGTGTTGGTGGGCGAGTGTTGGTGGACGAGTGTTGGTGGACGAGTGTTGGTGGACGAGTGTTGGTGGACGAATGTTGGTGGGCGAGTGTTGGTGGGCGAGTGTGGGTGGGCGAGTGTGGGTGGGCGAGTGTTGGTGGGCGAGTGTTGGTGGACGAGTGTTGGTGGACGAGTGTTGGTGGGCGAGTGTGGGTGGGCGAGTGTGGGTGGGCGAGTGTGGGTGGGCGAGTGTTGGTGGGCGAGTGTTGGTGGGCGAGTGTTGGTGGGCGAGTGTTGGTGGGCGAGTGTTGGTGGGCGAGTGTTGGTGGGCGAGTGTTGGTGGGCGAGTGTTGGTGGGCGAGTGTTGGTGGGCGAGTGTTGGTGGGCGAGTGTTGGTGGGCGAGTGTTGGTGGGCGAGTGTTGGTGGGCGAGTGTTGGTGGGCGAGTGTTGGTGGGCGAGTGTTGGTGGGCGAGTGTTGGTGGGCGAGTGTTGGTGGGCGAGTGTTGGTGGGCGAGTGTTGGTGGGCGAGTGTTGGTGGGCGAGTGTTGGTGGGCGAGTGTTGGTGGGCGAGTGTTGGTGGGCGAGTGTTGGTGGGCGAGTGTTGGTGGGCGAGTGTTGGTGGGCGAGTGTTGGTGGGCGAGTGTTGGTGGGCGAGTGTTGGTGGGCGAGTGTTGGTGGGCGAGTGTTGGTGGGCGAGTGTTGGCGGACGAGTGTTAGCGGACGAATGTTGGCGGACGAGTGTTGGTGGTGTAATGTTGCTGGCGTAAAAGAATTATTGCCAAGCTAATAGTGCAAAATACGAGTTTTAAAATATTAAAAATATGTTCATGTTGAATATAGCATATCAAGCTACTCTGAAAGAAAAGTGAATCGATGATCTGGAGTATAATGTTAACGGATCATCACAACCTTAGATTTACGAATAATTTACAGGTACCAACCCCTTGCAAAGCGAATGAATTGGAGATGGTGATGTGAATGAATTGTGAAGTGAGAAGATAGAGCAATTTACCAGTTTTCGACATTATTGAGAAAAAGTGAGGGCGATTGAGTTATTGAAAGTATTCTAAGTAAGATATGTAAAGAAAATGGAGATACCGTGGAAGAAATACTTATTAAGAAAGGCGGAACATTCAAGAACGAACTAATCAGGACATTACAATTGTTTCGATGTTGCCTTTTTCTAAGAAGGATAACATCTGAAAAAAAGCATGGCTGAGGGAAGGTAAAAGAACACCGTGTAAATGTAGAGTAATGAACATTTTCATGTGGGGGTTTGGATTAGTAGCATGCGAGGGACGCGAGACGAGAGAGGTTTATATTTTCTCGTGAGACGCAGTAGTTGCGGGCTTGAGGCCGCGAGAGCGCGCGAGTGGTGCTGGGAGGTGAGCACGTGAACGGTCGGGGCGTCGAGGGCGTCGACGGAACTTGGCGGAGAGTTGGAGAGGGCGTGGAGTTGCGGCGTTGCGGAGGGGGGAGTTATGCAGCTGCATGAATGCTCTAGAGGCGTTTCGAGATAGTTCCATGGACGTTGCCAGAGCGTAGAGAGAATAGTGGGAGGATATGCTGAAACAATGAGAAGTCAATTAGTACAAGCAATATGTGAATGGTCGGCTATAATTGAATAGCAGAGTTGCTGTTGCGTATGTAGCGTTCCTGATCGGGGACTCCTAGGTTTCGAGTGTTGAGGGAGGAGGATTTCGATACTAGTTATACAGCTATGTCGAATTCATTCCCCGTCTGAAGGAGAACTGTAGCGGCCAAGCGCCCTGGTCAGTAATATTCCGTGGTTTCTCCAATCACTACCAGACAAATGGCGACGCAATACCTTACCAAATAGGTCACTGATCACGCACGACCTTTCTTTCTTCATCCTTACACCCCCCCACACACACTACACTACCATACATATGAAAGTGTCAGTCAGGAGCTTCGAATGTGTACCGAATAGAGCGATAATCCGCTAGGGAAGCCACGTAGATCGGCGAAGACTCTAATCAAGACATTATAAGACAAGACGTACCATTGATTGTGGGGGAATTCTCTCAGAATGTAACATGCGCCACAGTTTTAGGACGAATGACTATTGCAGTTGACGAGCTTGAAAACAATCAATCAATCAGTATATGATTGATCGTTGTGGAAAAACGACTAGAATGTTTCAAGCATGTGCGTATGCCAGGGGCAGCGGTAGTGATGAGGACTTGCGCGAGGCGCGCCGATCGGAGACGGTCTCGCAGTGGCTTTGTGCTCGCGCCAACAAGGGACTGCGCAGAGGAACACCTTCGCGGAACGCGGGGCGAGCGGCGGCGGCGGCGTGCAGAGACGGCGCGGGCCCCCGAGACGGTCGGCGGGCGCACAGGGCACGCTTCCGTGCGTGCTCGCTGGCCCGGGAGGAGCGCGCGGCTGCGGTCGCTGGGGAGCGAAAGCGCTTGTGATGCGGGCGCGCACCGCCCCCGCCCCGACTCTACCCCACGCTCACACCGCCCCGCCCCGCCCCGTCCCTGCTCCGCACCGCACCCGACCTGCTCCTGACCCGGTCCGCCCCTCCCCCTGCCCCGTCCCCGACCCCGCTTCCCACTCGGCCCCACCCCTTACCTCCCCGCCCCCGCCCGCCATACCCCTACCCACCCCGGTATCGCCCCGCCCTCGCCCCACCCACGGCCCGCCCCTGACTCGCCTCTACCACACGCTCACACCGCCCCGCCCCGTCCCCGCTCCGCACCGCACCCGACCTGCTCCCGACCCGGTCCGCCCCTTCCCCCGCCTCGACCCTGTCCCGCTTCCGACTCGGCCCCGCCCCACACCACCCGGCCCCCTACCCAGCCCCCCGCCTCCGCCCGCCCTAGCTGCCCCGCTCCCGCTCCCCCTGCCCCGACACCGTCCCGCCCCATCCCAACTCTTCCCCGGCACTGATTCTGCCCCGCCCCATTCTTTGGCCTCTCGCTCCCGCCATTTCCATCTCTAACGCCGCCACTGCAGACTCTACCGTACCCGCCTACGGCTCTGCACCACTCACCCTACCTCGACCCCTTCATTGCTCTAACTCTAACAATACAGCCTCTTCCGATGCAGCAGAAAACTCGCATCCTTCCTCCGCCTCTTTACCACAATCCTCGTCTCTAACGCCACTCCTGTTGGGTTCACCATACCCGCTTCCGCCTCAACACCCGTAACCGTACCACTCACCCACTTCACTGCAATCTCTAATGCCTCTAATACCGTTTCATCCACAGTCGCTTCCAACCATCTCCCTCCATCTGCCTCTCTACCGTCATGGCCAACTATAACGCCACCTCAATCCACTTCCCCGTACCAGCCCCACCCTCTGCTCCCACTCCTTCCTCCGTTATTGTTACCTTCATGCCGCGCCGTTACTGTTATCTCCGAACCAGCTCCTGCAGTTGGTCCTTCCTCGCCCTCTCATCCTCATGACTCTTGTTCATCTCTAAGGTCACCACTTCTACCGCCTTCGCTGTCGCTGCCATCCCCACTCCTACCTCTCCACTTGATTCTCTTCCTCCACCACAACACCCTTTCTTGGAATATCTAACGCCTCAACTTCTATATCTACCACCCGTGCTCCTGCCCCTTCACTTGTCGTTATTCCTGCTCCGCTCTCCACCTCTATATCACTCACTGTCGTCTTTATCTCCACTAATGCTAACCCTGCAGTCGCTTTCAAATATGCTCCCGTCTCTGCGCTTGTCTTTCGCCTCACATTGCCATCACAAACACCACCATAGTCGCCTGCACCTTCTCCATTTCAGCCCTACTCTCTCACGTAATCGCCCATCTCTTTCCTTCTGGCCACACCCCATCTCTAACGCCATCACAACCATTGCCTCTACGGTCTCCACACCATCCCTTGCACTAATCACTCCTTCCGCCCTCGTCTTCGGCACTGTTCTCTCTCTCCAACCCACTGCCTGTTGCCCCGGACCCCGTCCACTCTCGGACCCAGGGCCGTTCTTCGTCCCCGCCATTACCATACCCAACGCCATCTCCTGTTGGTCTTTAGTGATTCCAGGGGGCGTCAACTACTTTGGTCATTAGTCCCAGAAATGTAGTGTTCCCAATGGGTCCCATAAAACGTCGCCACCAGTCACACTCAATATCCTAACGCCATCACTACTGGTCGCAATACCATAACGCCATCACCGTCGGTCAGTCTCAACATTATAAAATCATCACCACCAGCCAGTCAACATTACATCGGTCGCAGTGAACATCATAAGGTGATCACCGCTGCGCCGGCGTTTCTATTACCGGGAAAGATGGCTCTGCATCAACTGATGCCACTGCAGTCCCTCTGACCGGGAGGTTCTTGGTCCGAGTCCTGACGGCGGCAGGATTTGCAACACTAGCTTTTGAGCTAGGTCGAATTCAGTTGCTGTCTGCAGGAAAATTCTAGCGGCTGGCTGCTCTGATCCGTAGTTTTCCGTGGTTTCTCCGATCAACACCAGGCGAATGCCGGAGCAGTACCTTAATAAACGGGCCACGACCGCGCGCGATCTTTCCTTTCTCTTCCTTGTCCTATCCTCACCCCTTACACTCACACACACTAACATGCCGGGAGACCAGTCGGGAGCTTAGAGCTCCCGGCTGGGGCGGTGCCCCGCTGTTGGGAGATACCTGGTTGGAAAACCCCGCTGGTCGACGGTAGGTCGGCGCCGGATCTCGCCATCCAGTGGGGAAAAGATCACCGCCACATCACAAAGAAAAAACACGCACTACACTTATGGGATGCCCCGGAATCACGAACAATCAATCAACCGCCTCTATTACTGCAGCTACCGCGGCTCTCCTGGATCGAGTGCTGCCTCCGCCGGCGCCGCAGCGCAACGGCCCCGGGCGGGGCGACGTACGCCGGCAAGCACTCCACCCGAGGGCGCGGGGGCGTGGTCGGTTGGCGGAGATGGCAGAGGTGGGATGGCGGGGATGGCGGGGAGGGCGGGGATGGGGGCGAGGGCGAGAAACGGAACGTGGGGGTGGGGGTGGCTGGCGCGTGAGCGGAGATAGGAGGGAAGATGGGGAGGGATGTGAAAATAAATGGCTCCCTCTAACAACCCTTGGATATTCATTGTTTGCGCAGCCCCAGGGAAGCGAGTCACCCAAATGGAATGATTGGGCTCAAGCAGCTTATGAACGATTTCCAATATTCATGATCCATGGGTTTCTAGTGTAATTAATGTATTGTGATTGATGTGTTTAAATTATTGACCTCGTACATCACGAAAGAATTAGGTTGAATGAAAATGACTGACCCAGATTTATTGACACGCATAATGAGCATATAAACAGGGACTTGTCGTCGCGGAATGGAATGCATACCATTTCTTTGCTTTATTTTGCGAATGTCTATATAGAAACTTTTAGTTTTCATTGATTCAAATAATTTTTCTCTTGTTTTTTTGTAGTTAAATTAATATTTAAATCTGCTGAGGGGGCTCAGTGCAGCTCCGCTGACCGGGAAGTTCTAGGGTTCGAGACCCGATGGTGGCCGGATTTTCGACACTAACTAGGTCGTATTCAGCCGTTGTCTAAAGGAGAATTGTACCGGCTGACTGTTCTGATCAACACCAGGCTAATGCCGGAGCAGTCTCTTGGCAAGTAGGAAATGGAGGGTGCGCGATCTTTCCTTCACCAATTCTCTCACCTTACATACACACCCTAATCACTTACATACCCTACCATACATGTCGGGAAATTAGACCTTAGACTGGGGTGATGAAGCGTTTTTGGGAGATACCTGGAAAATAAATGTTCCCACTGTTTTAAAAAAGAAAAAAACTAGTTTCAGCGCGAGTGAGCGTATTTTGTATGGAAGAAGCGTATTGTGTGCGACGATTAATCGTCAGGTGAGCATGTGGTCAACGAGTGTACGAAGGGTAATTGGCTGGTGAAAGGCGGGTGAGCCACGAGTAAACGGTGAGGGGAGAAGATGTTGGGCGACTAGTGAGTTGGACAGGTGAGATGAATTTATGGCCGTGAGTAATCAGCAGCAGGGAGGTGAGTGAGCGATTGGTGAAAGTCGGGACAACGGCAGTGAGAGGAAGAGAGAGAGGCGAGAACGATAGAGAGGGAGGGGGAAGGGAAGGAGAAAGTTTGAGAGAAGGGGAGAGGGGACGAGAGAGGGGAGGAGAGAGAGGGGAGAGGGAGGGAGAGAGGGGAGGAGAGAGAGCCGAGGAGAGAAGGGAAAAGAGAGGAGAGAGAGGGAGTGAGGGGGACAGTGATTGGGAGGGAGGGGAGGTAGGGCGAGGAAGGGGGAGGGAGCGAGAGGTTGGGAATGTGGTTACTCTCGTTTCTCTTTCTTTTGAATATTCTCAAGGGTTTTCCGCAGTTTTTCATTTTTTCGGAATTACCGAAGTCAACCATTTTGAAGGAAAGGTGCAATTAAATTTTTTGGCAGATTTCTTAGAAAAAGGGTTTCACCAATATTTTACTGAAATGCAATCAAAAGCCATGCACTAGACAAAAATCCTTTTTGCGACCCGGTTTCCTAGTTGTTTACGTCTATAACAAGTAATTATATTTTCTAGTAATGCGTTCATTTCTTGAAAAAAACAGGGTTTAATTTTAAAACCTGCACCTACATCATATAATTTCTCAGTTACAAAAGGTTGCTGGAAAATTGCTTCTTTAAGTCTATATATTCATTTAATCGTGCTGGCGGGAAAAAGAAAAAACACAATGGACTTCCAGAAGAATCTTTAGATTATCTTGTATCCAATCTTGGCTCCATCACATTTGTTTCACCTAAAGAAAGGTGTACGCTTATCTCTCTTAGAATAACCCAGGAGAAGGGAACTGCGTTGTAGGAGACTAGAGGCATTCTGGCTCAGCCGCTACATTCCAATTTTCGCCCCTGCAGGCACTCAACATTCCTGCACGCCACAGAAGTGCTTTCGCAGTGTACGAGCGAAGACATAAATCTAGGAGGGAGAAGGTTCTCTTGTGAGCACGTCGCGGATGTAGAGGGATGGAAGGCGGTACACTCCCCGTGTTTGGTGTTGGTGAAGTCAATTGCCTGGGTGTGATAGTAGTTGGAAGATTTATTATGTGTTGACATTTTGTAGGAAGGTTATTGAAACTTACTAGAGCGCGAAAAATGTTATGTGTCTGGTGATAATAAATGAAAGTTTCAGTTTGACGATACAGAGAAATGAGTAGAAGCAATAGTTTTCGTAGATTCGAAGTGTGTTGATACGAATAATTGCGCAATAAATATGTTCAATCCAGTATACGTTTTTAATAACTGATGAATTTAAATAGGTATTGCATATTTAAACAATAGTTAGAAATTCTCATCATCCTATTACATCAAACTTTCTCCTGATTATTTGTAATATATTATGATATTGTGAATTTGATACGAGTATTTTATTTGGAAACTATGTAGCAGCCATCTACGAATTATTGTCTCTGTAGTACTATTATTGTATATGTCTGTAGTATTAGGTACAATTATGTATAACTAAATTCGAACGAATTCTGAAACGAAATTCTAGTTACTACTACATTTAATGTAAATAATACATCACAGCATCTTCTAAATACTTATCACTTTACGCAGACGAGTTAAATATGGGAATCTAGGTCTCGCGATTTCTTCTTTAAACAATTTTATGTTCATTTAATACAGAACACTTAAAAATCACAAGAAGTTTCTTGCTCCCGGTGGTTTGTATATCCCATTGCTTCCAAAATGAAATCATATATGCACATAACTTCGGCGATTCAAGCAATATATTTCCGCGCCCATGCACAGTGCAAACGCCTGGGGGTTTCTACGCGGACTAGGTCGATATTAGCACAACGTGGAAGCCAAAAACGCACCGGCACTGCCCGCGCATTCACTGCAGTATCTCTCGACATCTGTAGCATTGGGAATCGAAAACAACACGTTACCGAAATGTGAAATTCATATGTAGCTTCTAACGTGTCCGAACAATTTTCACACCATAGCAAAACACATTTATTTGTGTTTCTAGCAGTTTTGAAAACACGAAAGAAAAATACTGGAGTCGTGTATCTGCGTCGTTGTTTATTCGCAGAATGGAAATTGTAGTTTTCAAGCAAAGGCAACAAAATGCATTAAAGGTTATGATCATTGTAATAGGAGTGGTAAGCGACAGTGAGAATGTATTGTATGCTTTCACTTATTGATGATAAAGCATTAATACTTGATTAACATCTTCAACAATAGGCTTGATATAAAGACATTATTAGAATATGTCTGAGTATAATCTTATCCCGTAAATAAATAATTGTGAAATATTTTTGATTTATAAACTTTATATTTAATACGGCGTGATTTACAAGGCGAATGATTGAATGTACTCTCAAAAGGAGAGAAGACTGTTTCCTTTTCAAACAATTTTCTGTCAGATTTCCAGATTCTTCATATTATACTGAAACCATTAATAGCTGACTCTATAAGCAGGAAACTCAACAGTAGAACAACGTTGAGAGAATTTAAGTCTCTATGGTTCTGTAGTAATGTGTGTACATCCTGTAATCATTATTGTATTTGATGATGTCAATTTGTGTAATGGTATATTTATAGTGTTGTTGTTTTTATGTTTTTACACCAGTCCTGAGGATGGAATAAAAGTATTTCGAAACATTGGAAAACTAATGCCTTAATATTTTAACCCACTCCTACAAAATCCCGTGATGGGTATTTCCTAATCCTAGTATGAATATTAACTACTTTCTTTCTTGACTCCTAAGAGATACATCGAATTACTGTTTTCACGGTTGTAAAGGTCTTCCCAAGACGGAAACAAAAGGTTTCGAACCTGTTTCGCCTTTGACGGTTATAATGAAGTAAGCATGATATAGTTTGTAAGATTTCTTTGACTGTAACAAATATTTCCGCAAGAAAAATAGTGTAATTTTAATAAGTATTTTATTTTCTTACAAACTTTCTGCCGAATATTTCTATTCGTGGCATAACTATCACCAATGAACTTCGTTGTCAATGTGAATGTCATCCTGCTGCCGGAATGTTTCGTGAACTTACGTGACTTCCTCATCTTTTGATTACTGTGCGTGTGTGGAAACCGTAGAATGGGTGTGGCATTTGTGGCTGATGCCACGAAGCAACACTACGAGCGCTGCCTGCCACGCTGGTAGGTCGGTGCGACGCTACAAGAAGCGCTAGTAGCAACGCCGATTGCCGCCGGCGACAACAGCCGAGTTACGCCCGGCCGAGCACAGCGAACGGCGGGACTTCCCCTGCAGAGCCAAGGAGGGGCCGGTCGCGCCCTCCCCTCCCCAGCGGCGCGGCGCTATAAAAGCGGGGCGCCGCGCCACAGCAGCAGTTGGAGTCGGGAGTTCGGATCCGAAGCATCGCTTTCTGCAGTCTACGAGGAGAATACGACGTTACGCTACATCACTGGAATTGGACTACGGCACATCGGGATTTCTGCATCTACGACGACTAGCTTGTTTACATCTCCCGGCGGACTAAACTCTGACTTTGTATGTTGGACTGATGATTTTGGATTTTGGAATAAAATTGTTGTTCTAACTTGAACTGATTTATTTCCTTAGTTAAGATACAACAATTCAGGATTGTTATTGAAACACCATACAAAAGTGTTTGATCAAGAACAACAAAAGGAGAAATAACACGGCCTCTGGCTTGGCAAAGCTGTGGCGACTTAATTTGGCAATGAGGTATTTTTTATATTGGAGCATTTCTGCCTTAGGTCATACGAGAAATCGATTCACTATAGTGCGGTTTTTGTAAGTCTGCCCCCAATCCCCTATGGCCACGATGGAATACCACACGGCATTTCACGTCTTTGTCGGTGCTACCGCTAGATGTCGCATGATAAAAAGAATTGGTTTTTGCTTTTCTTCAGATGCGTAAAAAGTTTTCATAATTTTGGTATGGCCAAATTATTAGGGACAGTACTCATATTTGTGTAATTTCTAGTTTAAATCTTTTTTTTAGCAATGGATTTGGTTTCGATACGTTTGTAGAATTACTGTAAATATTACCGTCAGTTTTAATAAGTGGAAACACTGGATGCCTGCGTTATTTAAGAAACAAGTGACGTTACTTCTCATTTAGTTTATGAAAACTGCTGCTGCAAAGACATACACATTATTTTTTAATTGTTTTTTCCAAGTTCTTCCTTTCCAGAATAATCAAGACGTAAGTATTCCTTTCTGCATTACTTTTACTAAACATTATGAGTGAATTTCATTGTAGTTTACATTGTAACGTCACAACAGCGAGGTTTTTATTTTTTAGTAGGGTAAAGCTTCAGACACGTCTCCAAGCAAAATTAGAGGAATACAGACACAATTAATTCGCTCCACAGATTGAAAGAGATATAGGAATCATTGAAAGTGTTTCGAAAACTGTCGTTAACAAAATCAAAATAATAATTATTTAGAATAAACCTCCGGAAGCATATCGTGTGGATAAATGTGGCTGGAAAAGAATCACCAGTTTTCGTAGCGATCGTATAATCAGGGGTACCGGCCTCAAAACTCATAACAATTGTGTTGCCGTCTGACTACGATGATAAACGCCGAGGGAGTAACGGTTTACAAAAGAAGAGATCGGAGACGGTTAGCCGAAGAGAGCCAGATCGGTCGTCGCTCTAACCAAAAACCACGCCTCACTCAGGCCGTGAAAAAGAAGCAACTGCAATGAACCAGACGCAATGAAATACGACTGTTGTAGACTGGAGTTGAGTAATACAATTTTGTATGTATTTAAAGAGCTGTGTACACAGCCGACTTTGAAGTTGGCGTGCGCACCCAGGTCGCCGTGCGCTCTATGTTGAAGAGCACCAAGCAGCGGGACGCTAACCGCTTCGGCAAGCAGCGAGCTGCGGGAGCGAGTCTTCGACAGGCTCGGCCACGGATATAGAACGGGCTGCCCGGCACCCGAGAATTCAGAAGAGATTGAGTTCCATGACCCATGTTCCGGCCCGTGATCCAGTGTTGTGAAAAGTGCTAGTTACGCCGGTCGCACTAAAAGTTTCTGTGAGGGTAGTTGGAACTACGGTGATTTTGGTTACGTAAGGGACATCTTATGGCGGTATAAAACTTGGCTACAGACTTGATATATTCTTGTAGCAAGTAAAACACGACATTGTGTTTGTGTTGTCCATACGAAACGGATTTGTACGTTGTTATCTGAATAAACTGTTTTTTGTTGAAATTCCTGCCTCTACCTCATATTTCAAATATTTCATAAAGCACTAGCGCATTTCATCAATAATAATTTTTTGTAATATTTTAAGGTAGTATTCTCTGACGAACCATGTTTCAGATTTTGGTTGACTTAAGTTCATTTGTCTGACAACGCTCTGGGTCTTCCATCCAGACTACCTGGTGAAGAGGGATAAATAGTCTAGTGTCATGTCTACGATCTCAGCGAAGAGTATATATGACGCTTGCATATCATAGAAGATCCCTGCGGGTACTAAAATATCTGTTACTAACAGAGCTCAAAGCTCGAAGAATGATGATTAAACTTGGTGATTGAGAATACATTTTTTATTCACAATTCAGCACCATGCCACAAAGCCAAGATAATTATTTCATTCCTGGCTGAAAATTATTTCCTTTTGCCCTTGCAAGGAAATTCATCAGACATGAACCCTGTGGAGATATGTGGGAACTCACCAAACGGCCGATTGCAAAGCAAGTGATCACTACCAAGAACCCGTTCATTGAAGTTCTTAACTAAGAATGGCATCACGACATTGTAATGCAACGAAATGCAAAAGCCTATACAGCAACGCATTGAAGCTATAATTACATCAAAGGATGGCGTCACTAAATACTAGTATTAATTTTCCCTAAAACAGTTTTACCTAAATATCTTATTGTTTTTATGATTTTAATAGCACACATTTTGAATAAGAAATGACCTATGCAAAAAAAAAACCAATAATTTGTTTGAAAAATGGAGTTGAACTATCAAACACGAAAAATCTGACAAATATACCTAATAATTTGGCCACCTACTGTAGCTAATCATTGTCTCCTACCATCGTCTTCGTTGAAGCACAAACCGAGGATGAGCCGCTGGGTGAAAAGTTGTAGCTAATCATTGTCTCCTACCGTCGTCTTCATTGACACACAAACACAAACCGACGATGAGCCGCTGGGTGATGTATGTAATCGTTACCTCCGCCTATCATCTCACTCGCAGTCTCCGCCAAAGCCGCCTCGCGATACTCGAGTCGCGGTTGGGCTCTCCGTGGAGCGGCGTCGTTGGCAACGGCGTCGTTATCACTGTGGCGTCGGCGGAAGCGTTCGTTGGCGCCGGTGTTGGCGTCGGCGTTCGTCACCTGAAGCGCGGCGTTTCAGATTCGCAGGAAGCGAAGACGGATGGCGCCTACACCGCGCAACCGAGCCGCGCCTCGCCTCGCCTCGCGGGAAAACATCATTCATATTAATGCGGCATCCGGAGCCGTTGGCGGACGCCGATATAATTCGTTCGATGACAGAGTGGCCGTCCTTTTGTTTGTCCGTCTGCGAAAGAGCCCACGCGGCAAATGAGTCCTCCCGATGAAAATTCCACATTTTTTTTGTTTCGCTCCTGGGATCGCGGCTATATCAAATTTTGCATTCAATATTCTATCTCGAATTTCGGGGAGAGCTCAAGGGGGATTAACTGGAGAAAAGCCTATGGATTATTCTATTTCACCTCGCGAATTTCCACGTAATTGACGTAGCCGCTGACATGCCGCAGAATCATGTTTTATTTATCGCTTATGCGGTTGCGATGCTGGAATAGCAATTTTTCGGCTGGTTGGTTCGGAGAGTCCAGGCAAGGACAAATCATTGTTTAAATATTGAAATGTTGAGATGTTTTATTCTAAATTTAAACGGGCTCACCTGCATTGGAATGGATTTGCTCTTGGAGAAATTTCTTATTTGTACAACAATATTGTATACCGATGTATATTTTAATTAAGTTGATGTGCATTTTAAGTAAACAATATTATCATCTGAAAAAGAAACAACAGATTCAAATTCTCTAAAGAATATTTCTATCAGAAGTTTTATTAGAACACTCATGCGAAAGTTTGCAAAAGCTTTATAACAATACCCACATAAATGTTTCAATAATTTCAAGGGATTTTTGTGAATCTCCAGGACAATATCTAAATTGTTATAAATTTTGGTCTGCTTTTTGTAAATTGATATAAAAGCAACATTGAATGGGAGTTGCGTTTTTATCTAATATTCAATCACAGATGACGTGTCGGCAGTAAGGGAAACATTTCATGTAAAATGAAAGCAACCCCCAAAATATTTTTCTAAGAGCTTATATTTCTAAACATTAATTATTTGGGCTAAAATTAACGTTTTGATTCACATTAAATAGTTAGACTTGGGGCCCTTGTGTCTTGGGACCCGGTACAATGTGGAGTAATCGTGATTTTAGCCGATCATAAAGAGGAGGAGTGAGATCAAATTCAACTCGGTTCTTTGCGGCGTTTGAGCAGTCTGAAAGAAGGGATACTTACTTTCCTTAATGTGACTTTTCTCAAAATATAAAAGTTTTGAATTACTGCCATTATTTATTTGGGAAAAGTATTATTTTTTGATTTTCTTGTATGTAATATAAGATTTATTGATTAAAATTTTAGTATTGTTCGAAAAATATTTTTTGCTTATATGCACATATGATATGTAATAACATAATATGATATATACAATATAAAGTACATTATTAAATATAAAAAATAAAATATATAATAATGTAATAAACACCTAAATATGTTTTGCTTATTCCTTCATATTTTATGAACGTAAATTAAAACTACCAACCGCTAAATGTAGTCGTCAGAGATGTTTAGGACCGTTATAATCAATTACATGGCGTATACAGTTCAATCAATTAATATGAAAAGAATGCAAAGAAATAGAATATTGAATGTTTTGACGGTTACAAATCTTTTATGTCAACTGCTTTATCCTAGACATTTTAAGAAGAGCAGGAGTATTAAAAAATGTATGATCTGTCAAATTAAAGAAGATTTCAAATAACTTGGAAAATCTTATTACCAAATAAATGGGCTCTTCTTGTTGATGAGAGAACTTGGTTAATTTTCGCATTAAAACTCAAGCAGAACTGTCGTTCTTGGACAGAGAAATATTCAGAAGATCTAGAAAAAGTTTTAATGGATTTTTAGAAGTAGTTATGTCTTTTTCAAGCTTATTTAATGATTTGATTAATTACTCTCTGGGTTTCACGAATTCTCAAATGTTTCTGTCGAATTGTTGTTTCTTTGTAAACTTTCTTTCTGAAGGTAAATTCCAAGTTACTATTATACATAATTTATTTTAATGAACCTCATTTCTTACAGTTTTAAATGATGTTGTTTCGTCAGATGATGATGCTGTGAGATTTTGAAATAGAATATTCTGTCATATTTAATAACTCAATCTTTAAAAGAAGAAACGTCAAGTTACTAAAGTTGAATAGTCGTACTATACAAAATATTTAAATATTTTGTAATGGGTAGTAGATATATTGAAAGGATAGTAAATTATGTTATTCGCTTATTTTCATAACTTCGTCAACTTACGTCATAGTGCATGCCAAATTAACGAAAATTATTTTTGCATTTAAGGTTTACATGCCAAGGATGTTCAGTATGCACGAATTAGTCTTAAGAAAATGAGACTGTCCAGTGGTTACTTCAGAAAGAATTTGATCTATTAGAACAGACTTGTTAAGCCAATTTCACAATAAATATTTCATATAGCACACAAACACTTTTCTGAAACTTAAAACAAATGATAGAGTTTATTTGAAAACATTATCTAAGCTGAAGTAAATATGAAGAGAAAAACTAATTGCTCACTAGTAAGGGATACTACAGTAGTTCGTTTCACTAGAGATTCGTCCACTCTTTGTTTTCTGTTCATTAAATGACAAATCAACTTATCTTTCGTTATTACCATTCTATGTGTTTGGAGCTCATCACCACCATGAGCAATTCCAATTCTTCATTTATTGCTGCATAGAATTTCGATATTTTCGAATTTATTTGAATCATTAACTATCGAAGTATGATTTAAGAGTGCATTTTCGGGTAGCTTTTTACAAGAAGCAAATTCGTTATTACACACTAGAAATGAAACAACAATCCAAATCCAAGGAAAGAACTGACAATGGATCAGAACGCTGTACCACAATTTCACCACCACCTTACGGTACGTAGTTTGAGTGTCATTTCTTTATGTACATGCTCAAATTCAAGTACTCCATGTTACAAAATAAGACAACTTCTCCGGTAACTACTTCATTTCGCATGAAATGTTTCCATCTCTTGCTTCTTATTTATCATTTCGCTAAAAGTGTTGAGTATTTTTTCGATATTCTTGTTATGTAATTAACTTGAGCAACTTCTTGGTGCTGGATTTTTGCGGTAAAACTTGATAATATCTAAATATCTGAATTAAATATGACCTGGATGGCCGAGGTGTCTAGAGCGTGTGCCAACTCACCACCTCGGTCGGAAGGTCACTGTTTCGGGTCCCGCCGTGGGCGTGGTTGTATGTCCCTTTCCTTTCATGTATGTGTGTTGTCATGGAAGGCGTTGTGAGTCTGCTGACCACAGGCCAAAGAGCCGACAAGTGTCTCAGTGTCTAGTGTAAAGGATAATGTGCGTCCCCATGAAGGAAATTGTAGATAGCCGCCGCGGATAGGCAAAAATCGGTATCCCCTGAAGATGGAAAAAATTCTTGTAAGAAAATAATTTGAAATAAATCTGTTTCTCTACGACCACTCAGCAATGCATACATTAATACAAATACAAACAATAAAATGTATACAAAAGAAAATAATCGGTAACAAATACATGAGAATCTCCGGGACCCTCTTTGTCTGCAGGAATCTACCGTAAAACAAGTTCCCAGACGTTCTTTTGCATACAGAATATTATTCTCGCACGGCTGCCGGCCAATCACATTCGTTTTACAACGACAGAGGGTTCTCGCAGTCGCCTGCAGAGGCGCTGCGTGCTCTGCCGCGGCTGGTCGCAAGTGTCGTAAGACAGGTAAGCCACGAAACAATATGCGAGTTGGTGTTGAGGATAAGGCGCCCATTGAATATTTTTAAAACATCAATTTCAAAGTCGTAGAGAAAGTATAGTCTTCTACTCGTGTAGAATGGCTATTATTCACTCATTGAAATTCCGACACTCGCTCGTACGTAGCTCGTGTCGTAAACATTAACTCGTGAATAATAGCTATAGCTTCTACGCTCGTTTAAGAATATACTATTATATATAATAGTAAAACAATCAAACATTGATAATCATAATCTCAATATGATATTAGAAACTAAAATAAAACAGTAAAGAAAATAATCGGTAACAAATACGTGAGAAACTCCGGGGCGCTCTTTGTCTGCAGGAATCTACCGTAAAACACGTTCCCAGACGTTCTTTTGTCGGCGCGCGTTGGCGGTGGAAGCCCTCCTTTTTCTTTCATCCGCCTTCGGAACAAGTGCCAGACCGCGACGCGCCTTCCCCCTCTCCTCCCCCTCCGCCCCCGTGGAGAGGCCAAGTCGCACACGCGCCCACCCGCGTCACGACCTCTGCGACGATTCGCTGAGCGATTTCTGATGGGGGCGAACATCGCCCTTTAATAACGCAATTGGCGGTTTGGTCGCTCGTGAGGCCTCTCAGCATGGAGGCCTTCCACCTGGAATCGGGAGCCGCAAGATTTAAATGAAATTCGAATGAAAGTAGAACGTGATGACGCAAATTAATAACTATTTTAAATATATTTGATGTCACGTGGCGTGTTAAAAAAGAAGGAAAATCACATTATTGAAAATTGGATTCTGCATGACTAGAGGAGTTGAAATCTGTTGAAGGTCATTTTAAATCGTCCGTTGGGACTTTGCTACATATTTCTGTGATCACTTTCCTATGGTTCTATTTGGAAATGATTTAAATAATATCGAGTTTTGAATAAATTTATAACATGATGAGGCAAATTAATAACTATTTTAAATATACTTGATGTCACGAGATGGCTGTTAAAAAAAGAAGAAAAAGCATATGTATGGAAAATTTGATCCTGGATGGCTGGAGGAGTTGAAATCTGTGGATCGTACTTTCAAATCGTCCGTCGGAACGCTACTAGATCTTCCTGTGAACACATTCCTACGGTTCTGTTTGGAAACTAATGCACGGGTATTTTTTTACACTGTCAAGAATAAAAAGTATGTGCATGCATCACATCACACGTCAAACGCGAAATTCATCGAGGCTTCAAAATGAAAACGTGATGAGGTTTACGCAATATGTGTGCATCACAAACCGCTCCTTCGTTTTCATTTCCGAATTTCAGCCTGATTTAATTAGCGCCGTCGGCATGCAACACAGTGGACTTTGCGTTCGTCGATAGAGGAAATGCAAAGATGCGTATCTGCCAATCCGCCAAAAACGTAATTTCTGTTTATGATTGAAGCTGCCGGAGGCGACGGCAGCGGAGACCGTTGTTGTGGGAGGGGGGAGCAGGGGAGGGGGTGGCGGGGTTGTTGGGGCGGGTGGCGAGAGGACTAATCGAGCACACTGTAATGGAACAGCGATGGTCCCAGAGGGAGGCAGAGTGGCTCTTCTGACCGAGAGAGAAAGACAGAAATATGAGCGCTATTGGAAATGAAAGAGAAGTAAGATTGATCTATTACTGTGATACTCCGTATGTCAAGCAGCCTAACTGAGTACCTCAATCCAATTTTTTAGGTCTATGCATTGTGTTTGACATCATGTATACATTAACAATTTCTGTAATGCTGGAATTTCTTTTTAGCATTTTTCACGATTTGAAATATTTTAGAAGTATCATCCCAGACGCTTAATCAGACGTAGGGAGGAACACCAAAAAGAAATGACATTAAATGCTCGATCTTGATGATCAATGCGGAGACGGGTCATTTTGCCGTGATTCTCAGCAGCATACATCTTGCATTCCTCCCTTAAAGGGTTTTAATCCAGTTTGGTCGTCTAAAGACAAACTTTACGAATCTGAGATCAAATCCGAAATAATATGTATTAGAATACAAGCATTCTAGTAATTCATGGCTATTTATCAAGAACAATAAAATTTTTGTAATGCAATTAATGTTAATACTTTACCTTCTATTAATAATACTATCTATCACAGGCCGAATAGTCAAATATAAACGAAAATTATAGTTAATTGTTAATAGGCTTGAGTCCACCTAATGGCCTCGTTTGAGAGTTCTCCAATATTGTACTGTAATGAAATATATTACCAAATTTATTTCATAAATAATTATTATTTTTATGTTTTAATTTACGCAGAAATCGAACTTCTGCTCAAATCCTTCGGTGGTCTAAATTTGTATTCTTCGGGTAACGTATGCTACTTCTGCTTGCCAGTAAGTTGTTGAGATCGATAATGAATATCTTCCTTACTGGCACAGTGAGCTATCTGGAACCGCAGCTCAGCTCACGTACGCCCAAGAACTGATTATTCAGCGAAGTTTTGACGTCATCTATATACCTGCATTCAATGCCATGAGTTCTGCGGAAGTTGTAACACCGGACGGTGCGGGAAATTTAAAATTTATATTCAAACAAGGCGTAAGATCAATGCAAAAAATTGTGAAATATTTAATAACATGTCATACAAAATGTGTCGAATTGTTATTGTGGCATATCCTAATTTTCAAGGGCCGACTCTGCTTCAGGATAACGAAATAATAAATGTCTAAAACAATTGTGCACTTTCAGGATAACATTAGAAAATTGACATTTATTTACTTTAATTGTATTAAAATTTTTCCCGTTTTATAAAAAAATATATCGACATTTTAATCATGTGGCATTATTTTTGTAACATATAATTCCTAATTTTATAGCAAAACCATGGTAATTCATTTGGTATATGTGTGAAACCAATTGAAATTGCAAACGAGATATGCTTAGGATTTATACCGTTTCTTCGTCGAGGGCCATAGAAACAGATAATAATCAATGTGACATATATAGAAACTAATGGAATTTTAAATTCCAGTAAAGTGAAAAAAGATCCTAAGCAGTGCAGTGGAAGACTTTTAAACCCGTGATCCCTTTTGAAAGCGTGTAGATAGGTGATGTTCAATTTATGTTATCAGGGGGAAGGAAAGGGCATTGTAGGAAGTGGGTACATCCACTAAACTTTCACAGGTGTCAGAAGAAGAGTCAGAAAATGTCTCCTCGGGTACAATTGTACAGATTGTCTGAATTGGAGTGCAAATTACGTCATCACTCTATTGCACGCGGCCTTGCGATCGCACCGGGAGAGGTGGCTCAGGGCATCAACTGATGTCACTACAGTGCCTCTGATAGGGAGGTGCTAGGGTTCGAGTCCAGAAGGCGGCAGGGTTTTCGACACTAGCTTCTCAGCTAGGTCGAATTCAGTCGCTTTCTATGACCCGCTACTGGGTGATACCTTGTTGGAGATAATCGATGGTTGGTTGGCGCCAGATCCCCATCCAGCAGGGGAAGATCATTACTACCCCCCGAATGGAACATGTAATACACTTACGGGACTTAGTAAATACACTTACGAGACCTTAGCAGTTGACGCGCCCTATTTTAGAACTTCGGAATCTGAACGTTTAAGCCGAACGTCAAAAGAAACTTGTTGTTCACAAATAACCTAATGATCTTTCGTGTCTTTAACAATGCTTCGCGTCTCGGATTTCTGCATAAAGTTATGGTAATATACAGACTGCGACGCATTTGGAAATTAGTACAAAAGTACTTTCTGCTGTAATTTATGCTTTTGAGACTGAAATGGTGAACGAATAATTGTGAAAGGTGAAATATATTGATTTGTTTCTCCACTAAGGATCTCTCACTTTGTATTTACTAAAATATTTGTTTACGGTTGCTTTACAATTAATCTAGTCATGAGTGATCACTGTAATTTACATTGGTTTACATTAATTTGCAGTTTATTATTGTAATGCAACATCTCTATGCTTCAACAGAAATTTGAAATCATTTTTTTCAATTAATAAGAAACATTTGACAACTACAATCTTTTTACATGGACATGGAAATTATACTTTTTTAAATTGATATTATAAAGATGGTGAAATGACTTGTGCAACTCATCTTAATGAGTTACACCTTGTTGCTTGCAAAATCCTTTCCATTCTTCCTTTGTCCTGAATAAACCATGAAGGGCAATGTTGATTCCAAGCATTGATCTTCCTCTTGATGTTCTCACACACATTAAAAAATAATCTGAGTGTTTTTTCTTGTGCTCCACACTTAAGACATGGTTTTAATACGTTTTTATAAAACATAGGTGATAAAATTTTATTTGAAGCCACCAATGCGCCGACTGGCGAGAATTACTTGATTCCTTTTAATAATTAGGATATTAGGTAACGATGATTCGTTTACCGTCTTTCTGACAAGGTGGATCTTCGATTCACCCTGTATTTGTTCTATCGCCACACTTTATTTTTTTCTATTTCAGTTACATTTTCAAGATAACCCAGTTGCAGACGAAGGGTAAAACAAGTTGCAGTTGCAGTCTCGTTTCACCCACTCGCAAATAAATATCGGAGTGGGGGAGTGAGGGCGGAGGGGGTGGGGTCGAAGGCGGAGGATGCGTTTGTCCAGAGAGGCAATGTAGGTCGTCGGCTGGCAGGGGAGTGTGTGGCTGGGAGGGGAACAAAGCTTTTACCGATGCAGCTCGCGGCGCCGCGTCGTTTATCGTAATTGACTGCGGTAGGCTCGTTCGACTAATGCAGGCTTTGTGGGGAGACCCCTTAGCTCTGTGCCTCAAGAGCGCTTGCGGTGAGGTGGCCATGGAACGAGAGCCGGGTAGTTCGTTCTAATGAAAAGTGTTGCGAGAATCGACTGTAGCAGGATGGCGGAATCCCGTTAACTTCCGGTAAACAATATTTATCTCAACGTGCAATTCTCGGTGTAGGGGTGACTCGAATTAAAGGGGGAAAGTAAAAAGTTGAAGCTAAATATTATTCGTCGCCGAGATTCACGGTACTCACAACGAGGATAGCAATTACGAGATTTAGAATGTTGAAGTTTTCTGGTGACTTTTTGTCTAATACATCTAAATACTTACCATACATTCCAAAATTCAGAATCGTTCACTTGGTAATCCACAAATTTTAATGATGTTCCATAACACTTTAAGGATAGAATACTTTTTGTGCACACCCAAATGATTTTACAACGAACGAAAGAAAGCAGAGTACTGCTCGTTGCTTGATAGTGTTTTAATGTTAAATTATGAACATATTCAGTAGCAAAGCTCAAATTTCATATACTTTGACGTTAATCAAACTACATTGGTATAACTACACGATATTTTCAAGAATATTGCAATTAAGTACGAGTACGTGGAAACTAAGATAATGAATTAAACTCCAATTTTTAATATGTGCATTTTGAATTTTAATGTAAATGTAATTACAGAACGGTGTTCAATGAGCTCATTTTTTAAATAAAACCTCAATTAAAAATCATTAATTATTGTAAAAGGCTCTCTAATCTTTCTGAAGGGAATGTGGCCAACCAAACTCTACCGTGCTTTGTAGATTTTCTATTTTCGATAAGCTCTTGTATCGCAAGCCAGAGATATTCAGATACATCAGAAATTCATACTTCAGAAAATTACCTGAATCCTATTCATTTGATAGCCAAAGCTGTTTAGAGGTTCTCCAGAATTTTACTTATATTTTTGTTTCACATTAGTAAACGGAAAACGGAAACTTATATTTTTGTTTCACATTAGTAAACCCCTACCCTGCACATCGAAATAAACCAAACATCTTCTATTATTCCTTCCTTTCCTCCAAGAACTCCATCCCTAGGGGCTGCGTTGACTGCAAAAGAATTCATTTCTACATAAACCCACCTTCTCAGCTGGGAATTATAGACACCGTCGCGAAGTAATGGGAATTCGTGCGTCGTTAAGCCCGTGTTCGACTGTAATGATGTTCAGCCTGCAGTCCTGAGTCGCTTTTCGCGGCGACGGCTTGTGTAGAGGGTGCCTGTAATGAGATTCCACTCGCCTTGTCGGCCCTGAGAGATGGGGTTAATGAGGCCAGCTGCGCATGCGCTATGCCGCTCGCTCGGGTTCTCGGGATGCGCGAGAGGCCTCGGGATTCAAAAGTGGCAATGCGATTCGTTCGCAGTAAATGGTCTGTTAGTTAAAGGAAGTCCCGAGGGAGAATGAGGATTATGAAAGGAAATGTAGAAGTTAGTTGTTTTAAAAATAGATTCACCGCTGTAGCAGCTCATTGCTCCTGGGGGTCGAAGGAGTTGTACAGAGCTCCTTACTCAGAGTTATTTAAGGTAATATGCGTCGAGGTGAAAAATACTATAATCTTTCCTGTAAACTATGAACAATAGCTTCGTTTTGTATGTAATATGAGAAAAGAATTTTTTAGAAATGGGAATGATACTGAATGTTCTTTTAAAACCCAAGTTAACATCGTTTTGATCAGTCTTTTTCATTAGAGTGGTGAGCAGCGTTATTTCAAATAAAGAGATGAGAGTCGATTTAAAGTAGAAAGTAGTTAAGAGAAAAGATAAAGAGTAAAGGGTAAAATGCTCATTTTTGCATAAATTTTCAGTTCGGTAATGAATGTCACTCGATTACTAATTCATTAGCTCAGCTTGTTAAACCCACCCGATATAGCCGTCGAATTTCTCGCGAAAGATTTCTCTGCGACGCGGCACTGCAACGCGCCCGCACGTTCGAGTCCTTCGCTTTCGCTGGAGTGCGCTGCCGCTCCGCGAGTCAAGTTGCAACCCTCCCTCCACCCTCTCGCGCTCTCCCGCGAATTCATCTACAGCGCTATACACACTGTATTTAACAACTTCAAAAAACAAGTTAAGTGGGATATTTTGATTAGATTGATAAATGGAATCCGAAAAACAAAGAAGTTGCTTTCTTAAAAATGAAGAGTTTACATTAAATATGCTTAAATCACAGGCCGAATTGCTTAAAAATAAAGAGTTTACATTTAATCTGCGTCCCATTAAAGGTGCTTTTCAAAGTTTCATTTCTTTTTTCTCCCTAGGACTTTTCCCAGCCGATTATCTTTTATCTCCCGATAGAAGCTATATTAGATCATACACTAGACACCAACACACTTGTGGGCTACTCTGATCAGGGGTCAGAAGAATGCGACAACACACACATGAGAGCCAAGGGACAAACAACCACGCCCAAGACAGGACTCGAACACGCGAACCTTCGGACGAAACTGCTATGTAGATACACACTCATAACCATCTCGTCCATCCAGATCGTCCGTTTCATTCCTATTTGGTCAATAAAAAGTTAGATTCATTCCTGAACACATGATTCATTGAAGTTTTGATTTATTACAGAAAATAAATCTAACTTTCATAGTGCGGTTTATCATGTGTCACGGGGCTTCAGCAGCATTGTCTCATTAAGTTTAAATTTTCTCTCCCTCGAAAGAGCGGAATAAAAAAAGCATGAACCAATTAGAGGATCTCATTAAAATTCGATAACATTTAAAACGAGAAGTGTGATATAAATTATAAATTAGATTCAAAATTCCATTTAGGTCTTTCCATATTATAAATCGTTTCTGTACCCTTCATCAGAACGTTTGGTGTATCATGTGTAATGGAGTACGTTACGTATTGTAAAACGTGTTCAAATGCTTTTAAAAATATGCTTTAATGTAGGGAGGAAAAGTATTGGAATTACCTCAACAATATGATATGGTATATCGGTTGTAATATCAGTGTTTAAGGTTATTTTCAGCTGAAACTTCACACACATTAGGATTAAGACATATTAGTGTCCTGCCAAAGATTATGGAGGTTGATGCAGGCGGAGAAAATATAAATGCAAATTTCTACCGGAAAATTGATTGGTGGAGATGGATGAATATGTCTCGCATAATTCTGTTTGATTCGAAGCTTTTGATCTTAAAGTTGGTAAATACGTCAGAAGCAAGATCTAGTTATTCCGAGCTGGCAATAATTAAGATATTTTAACTGGGGGAGTTCTTTGCATGAAGCTCCTGTAACGTATTGAACATCATCTTGGAAAAGGTTGACATTTTTCTTTACACTTTGTGCTCATATAGAAGAAAGCATAATTGTAAGTATTCAATGGCTCCGATTTTCATTAATATCTCACCCATTCCAAATATTCCAAACATCTGGGTATTTAAAAGCACGAATATTTTGCTTTTAGAAGGATGTTTTCAGTTTTTGACTCGACCAACTTTCCGGGTAGTAGTCTCCAGGTCGTTCATAGCCCGCTATTACTAACCGGTTTCATGGTATGAAAATATGAAATTTTAATAAAATAACAAAATTAATCAAATAAATTCATAACTGTCATCATTTATTCATTATTTTATTGTGTGAGTTGTAATCGATGTATTAGAACCATTCGACATTTCCTCTTCGAGAAAACATGTGAGTGTAAGTTGTTAAAAAAGATAATAAAGCGAGTTTTCTTGAGTTCGAAGAATAAATACAAAGATTTATAACTGTATGCAAACGAAATGGCTAGCAATCATCTGACACATGTATTCTTTCACAAAGAGAAAATCAATGGTTATAATTAGAGGGCGGATTTTGATGACCTAAAACCACCAAAAATGATCAAGAAAATGCCCATGAAATGTTTTTAAAATGCGCTAATAACAAAGAAAAATTTGATTACAACCCCTTGAGATGAACAATTAAAGCTGTTGGAAATGTCACTGATGTAATCGAGGCTTTGTTCTTTTGTTCAAGTGAACTCAACTTGCAAACATTTGGTTTGGACTGACAATGGCGCCGACAGGCGTCTCAGATTACGTAGTAGTAGTTACGTTTAGATTACGTAGTAGTCGCAACGGCTGCCATTACAATATACGAGCGAAGAGACCGAAAAGGCTACTCAGGAATTCTCTGGTGAACATTTGTTGCATCTTGTAAACATTGAAGCAAGTAGCATTAAAATGATATTAAAATCGATGAAGTTAGCAAAAAATGCATTAAAATGACGTAAAAAATAGAAAAAAACTTATCAGTCGAAACCGACGAAAAATGCAAAAAATGACGTATAGAAATAGGCCATTTTCTTTTGTCATAACATAAAATTACTTTCTATACTAAACGAAATTTTTCTAAACTAAAAAGAAAAAAATGAAATTTCATTAAAATCCGTCCTTAGTTATAATTAAGTGGTGTATTCTGTGTTTAAGGCAAGGTTGTGGGGCAATCCTGCTCTAGGATTTCTTTGCCATTTCCCTACAGCGTACATAGACGGATCTTGGTATGTACAGAACATTTACATTATATTTTCAGAAAAATGTTGAAGATGGGTTCACAGTTTATTGTTTTGTTTTAGATTGTGTAAACGTACCTTATTTAATTAGTCTTCGAGATTTAATACTGAACGACATGAAGCAAAGTTTTTGAGCTTTTCTATTTTCCGTATAGTGAATATATAACTTTTTTAAACTTTCGTCAACAGTCACTACACTTATCTAATTTTCGGCGAGCATTCTTGCTGCTCGAAACTTTTATCTATCACACATTTTAAAGAAGGCGGGTTTGAGAAGAAACGAGTTGTTGACCAGTACGAGTTAGAGATTTTTCATAATGAATGTCGCTGACTTGTGGCGAACCTCCATGTGGTTTAATATACGTACAGCATCTTGAAATAGATAATGAGGTTTCAGTTCAAAATACAGGGAACAGTTTCCCGGTCTTGTTCCTTTTAAAGTTTTTTTTACCGCAGACTCTCTAAAGATGAATCTTGAAGGATAATT
This sequence comes from Acheta domesticus, assembly GCA_031308135.1. Taxonomy (NCBI): domain Eukaryota; kingdom Metazoa; phylum Arthropoda; class Insecta; order Orthoptera; family Gryllidae; genus Acheta; species Acheta domesticus. Next base: position 35,247,903 of record JAHLJT010002406.1, read on the forward strand.
TATGATCAGAAGCGAGCGGAGTTTGCATACGACGTAGCGCTGTGGCTACCATTGATTTAAACACCCTACGCAGTTCGGGAAGGTGGAACATATTGAAAGGCGATTTGACACGAGTAGGGGGAAATAAAATTTGTCGAAGAAATGTAGGTAAAAGAACCTGTAGATCGACAAAAGACTGAAGTAATATAGTGAATTGGGAAGACAGTAGACTTGCAAATAAAAATCGATGAATTTAAAACACAAAAAGGTTTTCGTATAGAAAGAAATCTGAGCTTTATATTCAACCAAATATCCAGTTTTTCTAATAAAAGGTAGTAGGGCTGAAGCTATAGTTTAATTTGCTCTTATTATTCTCTTGTAGTACAAATACCAAATTAAATATCTTAAATTTAATACAATGAACGCTAATCTATTGACTTTTGATCAATTCTTCTTTCGAGACCAACAACTTTAGCTGGCCTTGTTTCGTATTAAGGTGCGAGTTGCAACCGATATATCCAAGGGAGTCTCCATTTTGTCACTTGGCGAAAGAAAACATGTAAATGGGAGGTTATAGAGATCGAAGCAAAGATAACGAGGTTTTAAGTTGGAAAATAAGGAGGAGTTTTTCATTGTGGACATCAGTGAATGTACATAAATGCGATGTCAAGATTTCGTCTGCCATCCTCCCCTTTAAAAAATCAATGATTATATAATTAGTTATTTATGCATGCGTGTTTATGTTCAGGTAAATGATAGGATTTCCTACTAGGGCTACACCAATGTTCACAATGTAAACAGATTTAGGTAAATGTATAATTTTAATTACATTTTCAACAACCAGTTTAACTCTGTTTGCAATAAATAGTGATTATGTTGTTCCAGAAATTGAAAAAACACTAATTTTATTATTCATTGTGAATAAGTACTGAACAATGTGAAGCAATATTATTGAGATTTTTAAATTTTCCATATACTGCATATATAGTACATTTCTGTTTAATCTTTGTAGAACACTTTTTTGGGGATGATGTAATCGCAGGAATTCAGTGTATTTAATTGAAGACCTTGGCGCATGCTATGCCACTGTATGTAAAATTTCAGAAACAGGAGGGGTAATGACTTAGACACTGCATTCTACACATTGAGATAAAGAACATTAATTTGTGAATTACACTGTCATCTTGCGGCGAATCTTCAAAATAAAACCCCAATACCTAGATATATCAACGGGGCATCGAAAAACACTAATATCTGAATTTCGTCAAAAATGTGGCGTAGTATGTTATTGACCCAGTCTTCAATACAAAAAATCTAAAACTAATTTCGAAATATAACCGAACACTTGAAAGAAAAAAAATCGACGACACGAGTCTTCTGACTTTTATAATAACTTAAACAGAAAACAAATTCCCAAGTATGCCACCGCTGAATCAAATGATTAACCTTCCAGCGGACGCGCTGTCGTAAATTTTACAATAGCAGATTTTTTTGTTTTGCTGTCAACTCACTGTTGTCAAAGACTTCTGCGTTCTTGGTATTCCTTGCAGGTATCTTTAGTGATGCATTTCTGCAGTCACTGTTTAGTTTGCACGCTATATTCAGTTTTTGTAACGCTCTATTCGGGATAAGTGCATAGTGACCTAAATTTTACGCTGGGCGCCGGCTGTTGTGCTCAAATATTGTATAATAATTTGGCCTAATCGAAATTTTCTGTAAAATGTCCAGATAAAGAATAAATGTGAACAAAAATCAGAATATTCTTTAAAAGCTGTCTGATCGGAGGAAGATCATTGGAGGAAGGAATTGGACAGCGGCAGTGACAGTAAGCGAATGTTGAAAATATAGACGAGCATCAGAACGATACTGGATCGGAACAAGATCTTTTTAGTAAATTTCATTCCTAGATATTACAATGCGACATAAAATTCCATTGTTCTACAATTTCTTTGATTTTTTCAAGAGTCATTGAATGTCGTAAAATTTACGACACGCGCCTGCTGGAGTGAACATTTTACGCCTGCACGCTGGAAGGTTAAGCGTGTGTTGAGGCAGCACAGCTTTCGCCTTGAGAGCCCGCGTGGTCGTTGGGGCCCAGTGTGCGGCGAGAGGCGGCGCGCAAACGAAGCTTCGGGCGCGGAGCGGGCGCGCGCTTCGACACGGCGCTACCGAAAACGCGCGCACGCGACGACAATTCGACTTCATTAACGCGAGCGCCTTTTTTCCGCGCCGCCGTGCGCGGCTGGGCGCGCGCGCGCGATTGCCGCGTGTTTTTGCGCGGCGCGGCTCGGCTCGGCGAGGCTTCATTAAATCGGCGCGTCGACGGCCGGGGCCGCGCGGAGGTGGGCGGGGGAAGGGGGAAGGGGGAAGCGAGGGTTGGGCCGCGCGGTGGTGGGCGGGGGAAGGGGGAAGCGTGGGTTGGGACGGGAGAAGGTGTGCGGGGGAAGGGGGAAGCGAGGGTTGAGACGGGCGGAGGTAGGCGGGGCCGGGTGAAGCGTGGGTTGGGTCGGGAGGAGGTGGGCGGGGCCGGGTGAAACGTGGGTTGGGATGGGTGGAGATGTGCAGGGCTGGGTGAAGCGTGGGTTGGGACGGGCAGAGGTGGTCGGGGCCGGGTGAAGCGTAGGCGAGGCCGGGTGAAGCGTGGGTTGGTCCGGGAGAAGGTGTGCGGGGGAAGGGTTAAGCGTGGGTTGGGATGGGTGGAGGTGCGCGGGGATGGGTGAAGCGTGGGTTGGGTCGGGAGGAGGTGTGCGAGGCGGGGTGCAGCGTGGGTTGGGACGGGCAGAGGTGTTCGGGGCCGGTGAAGCGTAGGCGTGGCCGGGCGCATCGTGGGCGGGACCGGGCGGAGCGTAGGTGGAGCAGGGTGGAGGTGGGCGTGGCCGGGTGAAGCGTGGGTTGGGACGGGGGAGGTGGGCGGGGCCGGGCGAAGCGTAGGCGTGGCCGGGCGCATCGTGGGCGGGACCAGGCGGAGCCTTGATGGAGTCGGGTGGAGGTCGGCGGAGCCGGGCGGAGCGTGGGCGGGCAGCACGGAGGGTGAGCGAAACCGGAAGAAGGTGGACGGTGCTGAGCGGAGCGTGCGTTAGACCGGGTGGACGTGACCGGGGCTGGGCAGTGCGTGGGTGGGGCCGGTCGGAGCGTGCGTTGGAACGGCGGAAGAGGGCGGGGCCGGGCGGAACGTGGGCGTTGCTGGGAGGGGGGAGGGTTGCGAGGCTTGCGATGGCTACGGTCGCGGCAGAGGCTGCAGTGATACAGGAGGCGCGGCTGCGAGGGAGATTTTGAGCGGTGAAACGGCGGTGGGAGCGAGTATTTTGGGTAAGTCCGAAATATCGGGGGGCGAATGAGATATGGAATACTGGTTGAGGGTGAGCGACGTACTACTGAGATGGCAATGAAGGGATCAGAGAAATTTGAAAAGGTTGGCGAGACAAGAGAATGATAAAAGGTGATGTGCGGTGTCCACAGAATGGTGGCGAGACGTGACTGGCTGATGGAAAATAATGCAAGTCTGATTGAAAAAGAAGGAAATGAGGGATGTCGGAAGGAGATGCAAAGGAACGAAACGTAAAGGACTTACAGCGATGGTAATAAATGTGCAGCGGTGAGAGTAAACACGTATAAAGATGACGAAAGCATCTGAAGGCGAGCGCAGAGCGGTGAACGGGGAGTGTATGAGGAGGCGAATGCGTGAGACAAGCACGACCCAGGACTACATGGGCTAGGGAGGTACTGCTGAAGTCTCGATGGTGTAGGCCTGTTGGAAAGGGATGCAGGGGTATGGGTGTAGGCGGAGGGTCAGTGGAAGGAGAGGGACACGTAAAAGGGAACTGAAGTAGTGTGGAAGTGTTGGCGGACGTGAACCTTGGTGAAAAGTAGCTAAGGGCTCTGAATGAATCAGGGGAGTACTAGGCTGGGAGGGTCGGCAAAGCGAATTCCCTATTTCTGTAGCACTAACGGGGGGACTGTGTTTGAAATCCTGAGAGCAAAAAGGTCTCGCAAGTGTTCGGTGTGGCAGGTTGTTTTGAGTGCACTCGGGGGCGAAGGGCGTGGAAGCAGGACATTTGGACGGCGCAACAGCGAGGGTATCGCAATGCGGGCGAACTAGCGTTCGGAGAGAGAGGAGTATGGGAAGCGGTGGGGTGAGTGAGCAAGGGAGAGGTAAATTGCGGAATAACGAGGGGGAGGGAAGGGGACGGGAATGTGATCAACCGAGGCGGGGACAGGAAGAGGAAATCTGAAGTGGGATGAGGGGGCGAAATTGCTGTTCAGTGGAATGGTAGGTAATATGAGTGGGGGCTTTGGAGGGTGCCTCGAGAATTAAATGAAGGAAAAAGTGTGGGAGTTTGGGGAGGAGCGGTTTAGTGGAAAGATGTATCAAAAAGGGTAAGAAATGTAGAGACAAAGGATTCAAACATTCAAAGAAAATTATTTGAAAAGAGAAATGGAAAGGTACTGGTAGAAGATTTGACAAAGTGATGTTGGTTTAGTACGGAAAACCCGAACTGAACGAGATCCAATTGAGTGGAAAATAAACTGTTTTATATAGAGCATTAAAAAGCATTTTGGCTTTTCTAAGAAATATAGCTGGATGGGGGAATATTCCTAAGGGAAGTATTCTAGAAAGTTGGGGAAAGAAAAGAGAGAATCGTGAATAAAAAGAAGTAGTAGCAAGAAGTTTAAAATCTGAAGTACTGAAACACAGATACGGTACATTTCCAGGATAATCAGGAAATCATCGTATAATTCACGACCACGATGTAATTAGGAATGCAGTTCACGGGATTTTGTCGTGATGGTGAACTACTTTCCTAATGATTATTAGGAATCATAAGGAATTCCTAATGATTATTAATAAAGCAAATCAGAAAACTATCTGAGAAAATATACATGCACATTTAAATATTTTTATTTCTAAACAGAACATTTTCGCTTTATGGTATACAAATAAAAATACTGGAACAGTGCTACTGCATTCTGCACTAATGAGTTCAAAGTAACCATTTTAGGCATTCAGAGACTTCACAGAATTGCCGTCACGGATGTGGGAAAAGTCTATGAAGTATTGACAAAGGGAATTTAATGAGACCCGTTGCTCACTTCTCTCAGCATCATTCTTCAACGTAAAAATGTGATACTTATAAAAAAAACATAGAAATGAAAGATGAGCCAAATTTATTGTGGAATATATTTCCGCCGCGAACATACAAGTGTTGGCACATTTCGCTCGGTGCGGACAAGTTCCTGCGACTTCCGCCCACCTGGGCACTCCTTGCGGTAATCCCGCTAAATTATGGGAGTTCCATGCTACACCAGTGTGTTATGGGGGCGCCAACTCCAAAGTTCGCGCGTACCACTTAAAAAAAATCATCATCAATCAATCAATCAATGAAATGGAATGAAAACATTAATTGAATCATTGTTTCCCCGCGCCTTGAAGCATGTGACAGTTCTTCCGCCGCCCGGCCAGGTTGCAATCAGCTACCCTCGCCGCCGACACCGGTGACGTCACTACATCGCCACCGTCACCGCCGCCACCAACACCATCGCGCCGTCGCCGCCCGTATCTCTCCCCCCGCCTGCGTCCGCCCCCCGCCGCCAGCTAGCCGGCTGCCCGCCCCCCTGCGCCCTGCCCGGGGTCTGAACCCGGGGCAGCGCCAGAACACGGGTGGACAGCGGGCGACAGAGCTGGTGGAGTGTGGGCCACGCGGAAGGAGCTATGGTGGACTGGGAGCATGAAGCATCCACGGCGGTGAAGGGCATTTTTCACGCTTTCTGCATTTGAGACCCTCTACTAGACAGCTGGGTAATTTGTAGGAGCTGTGGTGCTGTGACAGTGATGTGGTTCGACAACCCAGCCATGTGTGCCTCGTAACCTTTCAATGCTACATTCATTTGGTTTTTCTTTCTGTCAGGTAGCATCGCTTGGTCAGTGTGTGCCTTTAATTTTGTGTTTCGCAACATTGCAAGAGTTTTGTGAAATTGTTAAAGTTTTTTTTGTATTCTTTGACAACAAGGTCCATTCAATTAGCAAAATTATTCAGTTAGCATTCATTAGCAAAAAAATTGATGTCATTTGTTAAAATCGTGTTGGAGTTTTTAAAACTTTTTCGAAAAATATCGGCATATTTGGACGTTTGTTTTGGACACCTTTAGAACGTTTCACTTGACATTGTAGAAAAGATTCCAAAAGATGTGAGTAAATGCTTCTCTAGATGAAATGCTTCTGCGAGGCCGCGGGCCCAGTTCGTACAGCAGAGACCAGTCACGAGGCTTGGATGCTCTGAATGAACCTGAGTGACAAAAACGAATATCTGGGATTGGCAATGAACCTCAAAATTAGGTTAAATCTATCCGGGAGAGTGTAGCTCAGAGCTGCTCTTGTCGATTACTCTGCAGAGACAATAAACTCCGATTTAAACATATCTGCCCTTCAAAGGCACGAACTCGAAGGAGAGGGGGAACATTGTTACCCAATCGAGAGCTTCAATACAAAAACTTTAAGTCTAACGAAGCTCCCGATTCGATGACAGTGTTCCCCTCTCCTTTCAGCTCATGACCTTGAAGTGAAGCTTCAGTGCATGTTTAAACCGAAGTGTAACTGGGTAGTTTTAGATACTGTACTGTGGCAGATTTTTCGATACTAAGTAAATACCGAGGTCGAAATTCAGCCTCTGTCTGGAGGAAAATTCTAGCTGCCTGCTGTTTTGTTCAGTAGTTTTCCGTTATTTCTCCGATCAATTGAAACCGGCTTAGATGTCTCAGGGCATCAATTGATGACTGCAAAGTCTCGGACCGGGAGGACCTAGGGTTCGAGTGCCGCCGACGGCAAGATTTTCGATACTAGGCAGGTAGCTAGGTCGAATTCAGCCGGCTCACTACTCTAATCGGAAGTTTGCCATGGTTTCTCCAATCAACACCAGGCGAATGCCGGAGCAGTATCCTTACAAACCGGCCGTGCGCGATTTTTCCTCCCTTTTACTTGTCCTATCCTCTATCCTTAAACACACACACACACACACTCTAACATGCCTGGAGACCAGTCGGGAAATTAGAGAGTGTCCCGGGTGGGGCGGCGCCCCGTTGGGAGAAAGTACTCGGTTGGTGAAAACCTCGCAAGCCGACGAGTAGGTCGACAACGGATTTCGCCAATCTGTGGGAGGAGATCACCGCGATAAAAAACAGCACCACACTTACGGCACTAATGAACGTAGCAATTGACGCGCCTGGAAGCACTAATCAATCAATCAATCAATCAATCCGTTCAATTCAAGGCAAATGTCTGAACAGTACTCTAAAAAACGGTCCACGGACCAAGAACTCTCTTCCTTCCTCCTCCTTGTCCAATTCTCTCCACTTACATATATATATATACACACACACACTCACCACACACTTACATGCTATCACATGCGAAGGGAGCTTAACTTAAGGAGAGGGAGCCGGAGAGGGAAATCCTCTGTCAGGTGGCGTGTGGATTTCAACATCCGGTTGGGGAATAATACCACCGCACACCGTGATAAAACTTTCAGTACATTAACGCAACTAATGACTCAAGCAATTAATGTGCGCGGAAAGAATTAACCAGATTACATCTGATCTAGCGAACTCAAACAAAAACGTATCTAACACAAAATAATGGGTTATCGGTCAATAACTACCGAAGTATTGTAACCGTCACGTACCTACCCGCTGACTGGTAGTACGCCGAATTACGAAAGTAAATCTTTAATTTCCCTACCTAAACTGCAGTTTTTCTAATACGATCTTAACTTCGATCCCTATTTACGAGTAACAACCTACAAATACATATATACACTTCACACAAAAAAAATCATTGATGAAACATATAAAATACAGTTCAAGTAATTGTCCTGGAAAAAAAATGTACACACAATGCTCCAAGTTCTCTAACACCTTGTAACCATTAACAATATTACACTTAATGTTCACAGTTGAAATTTGGCTTCTACGTTGCCTTTCAGTATAAAATTGCGTTTAACAACGCCTTTGGCCTGTCCTTCAAATAATATTGTGAAAGAAATAATTGGACGGTTTTCCCTCCCGTTCAGAATTTCACACAAATAACTTTTGTTAAATGGTTTTAACACCCTTGAATCAATTACATATGAATCCAGTCAAATAATTATATACAAGAACAATTTTACATTAACCACAAGGAATATCCTGATCTGATTTTAATTACGACTATACAAAAACGAAATGACTTGACTAGCTAGCAAGACTACTGTTCCGCGGTCTTCTAGATTGAAATTTAGTGAATGTTCTTTCAGTTTTGTTTGACTCACGGTCGGCAAACTCCCGAAGAACGTTCCGCGCTGCGTAGTCGGCTGCCGAACGGTGTTCACGCCTCCAGGGTCGTTGGATTCCTGCAACACTCCGTGTGTTGTCCGTCGCGTCGAAATTGGAATGCCTCCGAGCGCAGTCTCTCCTTGCTCAGCGACGCTTTACCACTGCTCACTCAAAGGCGATGGTCGCATAAGAATGCGAGTTCGGAACTTCCAATTATGACTTTGTGATAGCAAAAAGTCAAGCTAGTTGTGGTGTCAATCAGAATTTTTAGAATTCTCAAGATTCTATAAGTGGATTTCACGAATGAAATTCCGGAAAATAATAAAAACTCTTATTAAAGCTCTCTCATATGTCGTACTCCTCCACGTGTCCCTAGTCGTTTGCGCAGTGCACCAATGGTCGACTGCTCACCTCGGCGACTCGAACGAGAAAAAAACAATTCTTTCGACACAAGTTCATGCCGCGTCCGTCCATTCACAAAAGTTTCTGATTGGCTGACGTCTGAGTGCGTTCTGAAATAATTTTTCTGGCTGTCGCCATCTCTTCGCCACAAGAGAAACTACTTCTTGGTGGTATGGTGTCGGGATTTTCGCTTCTATTCTCTCGTTGGTTTTGAATGTAACCGGCGATGAGCGGTTACAGTATAATTCAGACTGTTTCACAAGAGCATATTCAAATATTTCTGTCAACTTGGTTGTTAAGATTTTTCTTAGTCTTTTTATTTTTTTAAAATTAATTTTGCACATTAGACTTGGAATCCTTTATTGCGAAATAGGAATTACATATTACATAAAAGACGAAACCGCAGGGAAGTTTATAGTCTGCCCCACATAATGTTGGTAATGCAAACTGTAGGCATCTCAATTATGAACATTAAGGAAAGGATTGCAAAAATTGCCTATGTAAATTTCTACGTTTCGCAGTCAGGTTACTTTGCCTCCAACTTACTGGCAATTATTATAATTATATTAACGGGCGACTTGTGGTGAAACCTTGGCTGCTTGTGGTGAAAGGAAACTACTGGCGAAACCATGCAGCGTGAACAATTCTATAAGACTGATGCATTAAGTATATAGCACGCATGATTCAGTAACTTTTCTTTTCAGAACAAAGTAATACCGCACAATCAACAGCACTTTACTTTCCTTTTTCTGTGAGGAGTACCTGTAGCAAGAAGCAGCGCCTGATTTCTGCAGGAACGTGACGGAACGGCGTTCCAGAAACTCAGAAACAAACTAGGAAAAAATCAAACAAAAAGCTGAAGGCAAACACTTGGCAACTTAATCAACAATTATCAAAGTCACCATCGTAGAAATGATATAGTGAGGTGAGAAATTATAATTTTTCACCTCGCTATATCATTTCTACGAAGGTAATAAAATTATAATTAAAAATGATAAATATATTATTTTAAAATCGACCTTTCACCATCATTTCATTCTCATGGAGCCAGGGATACCACTGTTACTAATTGTTAATAAGTATGACGAATAAATTATGTTATATGTATATAACAATATATCTACTAAATTAATAATTGTTTTGGTGCGCATTTCGGGACATAAAATTCTATAAATCAAGCACTGGCAGCAAGCATTGCTTGGTGCACATGAACAGAACGGAGTTTCCCAGTGCAGTATTCTTTCAGTACGTCGAACCAACGCAACGAGTAATTGTTGTAATTGTTCATTATGAAAACAGGAAAAGAGAAAATGTTTATGCAGAAATTTCTCTGTAAACATCTTTAACAATATCCTTATTCAAGGTAGTTTACGAAATTTACAATCTGATAAGCTACAAACAGGTTTTCCTAAGTCAAACTTGAAGGCAGGTGGAGTAGTACGAAGAAATTCAATGAAACACTAGACGAAAAGGGACGACGCGGCAGCGGCGGGTCCAGCACGCACAGCAGCAGCGGCGGCCGCGGGGTCGGATCGATGCTTTGAATGGCCCGCAGCGGCGTCGACGGCGCGGCGCGGCGCGGAGCGGCGTTGCGTTGGCGCCGGAGGCTCCCACGGATCTCTCGCGGCTCGCTCGTCTTGATGTACGGCGTTCCGCGCGGTGGGCGGCGCCGCGGCGCGGCCGCAAGCGCTATGGAGCGCACGGGCGTCGAATGGCGGCCCCTCGCCCGCGCGCCCTCCCTCAAGTTCTAACCTCCGCCCTGCTCTGCTCCCCCGTCCGTCCCGTCCGTCCCGTCCGTCCCGTCCGTCCCGTCCGTCCCGTCCGTCCCGTCCGTCCCGTCCGTCCCGTCCGTCCCGTCCGTCCCGTCCGTCCCGTCCGTCCCGTCCGTCCCGTCCGTCCCGTCCGTCCCGTCCGTCCCGTCCGTCCCGTCCGTCCCGTCCGTCCCGTCCGTCCCGTCCGTCCCGTCCGTCCCGTCCGTCCCGTCCGTCCCGTCCGTCCCGTCCGTCCCGTCCGTCCCGTCCGTCCCGTCCGTCCCGTCCGTCCCGTCCGTCCCGTCCGTCCCGTCCGTCCCGTCCGTCCCGTCCGTCCCGTCCGTCCCGTCCGTCCCGTCCGTCCCGTCCGTCCCGTCCGTCCCGTCCGTCCCGTCCGTCCCGTCCGTCCCGTCCGTCCCGTCCGTCCCGTCCGTCCCGTCCGTCCCGTCCGTCCCGTCCGTCCCGTCCGTCCCGTCCGTCCCGTCCGTCCGTCCGTCCCGTCCGTCCCGTCCGTCCCGTCCGTCCCGTCCGTCCCGTCCGTCCCGTCCGTCCCGTCCGTCCCGTCCGTCCCGTCCGTCCCGTCCGTCCCGTCCGTCCCGTCCGTCCCGTCCGTCCCGTCCGTCCCGTCCGTCCCGTCCTCCCATTGTCCTCGCCCCACCATACCACACTTCTGCTCTGCTCTCCCGTCCCGCACTTCCGTCTCACCCATCCCATCTTCCCAATGTACCCTTCCGTCTTGCCCGTCTCACCCTTCTCCCACCATCCCGACCCGGCCATTACGTCCCACGATCGTGTCCCGCCCACTCCAACCCACCCATCCCGTGCCGCCCCGCTCTCCCCGCCCCTGGCGCTGCAACCGCGCCGAGCGCCCGCTTGCAGCCGCCCAGGGGTAATGGCCATGCGGAATGTGGCGCGGCCGTGTAAACAGCCGGTAATCGCCCTCTTGCACTGTTGCTCCTCAAAGGGCGCGTAGAGATGGACTCTGGGTTGCGGTGCGCGGTGCAGGTGCTGGTGCTGACGGCGGAAATATCTTAAACGCAGAACGAGCGATAATTACTTTTCTGTACGGTTATATCGACTTCAAGGCATCAAATAAACTGGATTCTCAAATCAACCTACTGAAACAACTCTCCGCGGAAAGTTCCTGAAGAAGAGGGGGAGTGTGTTTCGGAGGTGTCCGAAGAGCCTAGACAGCATGGTATCAAAGATTCTAAAATTAGATGGTACTGAAAAGAAAGCCGTTTACTTTCTCATTAACCAAGTCTCTACGAGTGGCTCCTGGTGACTAATGCAATAATTTCATTGCGGCGTCATAAAGACTGATCAGGTCTGCCAATCTCGTTTCAGATGAGCTCGAGCGCTCATCTGGGCTCCGAGCGGAGCTCCGAGATGAGACGGAGTTATCTCGGGTGAGGGTGGCTTGTGGTGAGGGAAGGAAAGTGTGGGGTGAGAATTGAGAACGGAGCATCTTTTTACGATAGGGCAAGCGAGTGACCTTGAGAATGGTTTGGCTATCGTGTATGTTTTCTAATTCTATTCCCGCGGTATTGGGTGTCTGCGCACACTGTCTCATATGAAGGCCCGAAAGCAAAAGATGCCTCTGTCAATCACTTCGGAGCCGACGGATTTCAGGCGTTCAACCATGCGGCTAGAGTGCCTGTGATGTAGAAAATAATCTGCAATTAGTGCAATCCAGTCAAAGAGATAAGCTAAGGAATCAGATCTACAGTATTGTAAATAAGTCTTGAAAAAATCAAAAGTCCAATCGGTTGAGACAAAGTAAGTTTATAATCAACCTTTTTAATAAAACCAGAAACTTTCTAAAAGGAACAAAAATTTATTTATCACTACAGCTGATAGGAGAGCTATTACAGTTATCATAGATAAAGTTTAAAACTATTACAGCGCGTCCGAGGTTAAGAATGAAGTACAGGGACTTATGGGCTTTTCCGGTAAATAAACATCCCTCCATTTTTAAGATTTAAAAAGTGATATAATTTTTCATAATAATTACATTAGTAACGTGAAACATTGAATACATTATATATTTACCGCAAATCGTGGTATATATCTTAAGAATTTATTAATTTTTGTAGGTTTTGCTGCTGAATACCTTGGATGTCACGTGCTTTGGTTGTCGTATCATACTGTGCTCAGAAAGTTCGCGTTCCGTTGTTTACCTGTGTTTGTTCCACTATATATAGTAGTGTTTTGGTTTTGAGATTTATTGTTTTAATAAAGTCAAAGTTAAATGTAATTTCGTTTACTTTTCTTCATTTTGGTTTTTAGGTTGTGATAAATTTATTAATTTACCATATATTAAATTAAATTTATTTTTCTTTTCAATCTTCAATTAGAATGTATGATCTAGCAATCGTAACGCGCAAGAATGGGGAAAATGGTTATTAATGTTTATAACTAACTGTAATTATATTTTGGAACAGGATTCGAACTCTATGCCTACCGGGAGATTACTGTCCTCTCTCCCGGCGCGAGGGAGCTCGGTTTCCTGTGAATAAAACCAGTTTGTTCTCGTGGGCCCGCTTTATTTTGTCGTCAAAGAGATTTTAAATATTTTGTTCAGTAGTATTTCACAATTCTCCTTCCAACATTACCGTCTTACATCATTAGACACTTTAACAATTTCAGTTTGTGCAAAGGCGAAAAAATCAATTTAATGAATTTTGAGGTGAATTTAGCATTGCTATTGCATATTAGGAAAAAAATGACTTTTAGTTTGCTGCATTATTATAATGTACTTTTTAGAATAACTGTGTATTACTGGCTTATTAAAAGTATCTCGATACAAATTGTTGTTTTTTTTCAAAACAAGATCAAATGTCTAGCAATGCTGCTTCCAAACTCGCTTGCATACTGGGTTGTTAGTTTACATACATTATTTTATGTGTTCTGGTAATATTTTACACCTGATATTGCTTCAACAATTACATATGCTTGTGAAATGTAGCTAAAAACCGCATACACTAATGAACAATGACGATCACTGCAAAATAACTTGCCTGTATTACTAATATTTCGAATTAATTATCAGAAAAATCTAGTTAAAAACAAATCAGGAACTTTGCTTTTTACAAATGTTTTTCAAGCGCAATGTAGTACGTATTTAGCAGAGTATTCTGGTGAGATATGAAATGAAGAATGATATGAGCATGGATTGTGGAAATGGAAATATAATTTTGCGTCATATTGGGTTCCGAATTTGGGCGCAGGTGTACCTGCATTTTATCGCATTTGTATGCTTTTATTAAACATCGATTTTAATTCAAAAATTGTCAATACTTATCATCAGATCCGTCGTATTTTCAAGTATGTATGGAACTGTCGGTTTATTACGTACGTTTTTGCCCAACGTATATTATTGTTCAAATAATTGGAAAAACTTGTACAATTTGGTTATTGATCCGTCAGTATTTATGAAGTAGTAGATTACCTCAACCATGCTAAATGGAAATATAAAATGGTACGAAATGTATAATGAATCTACCAATATTTTCATTAAAGTCTGTTCACAATTTACCTGTCATTGGCGCCGTGGTTCATTGACTGTCCCAGCTAAACTCATTTAACGTCTACGACCCGCACTGCACCGTGTTACGAGTAAACGCTCAGCGTGTGCAATATATTTTACTTATCGTCTTATATTAATCGCTACTTTGCCGTCCAATCGTGGGCACTGTTCTGCCACCCGTCGGCAAGCGTCAGTTGAAAGACGTAACCGGATATTCGGACACTAGCATTGAAAGCGACGCTCCACAACTCAAGAAAAGGGCTAGTCGACGCCCCTGTTATATCCTCAAGGAAGCCCGGAGAGTAACGGTGTACCTCTTGAAGCGGGTAATCCGCATGACACCCTCGTCCAGAGCAATCTCGCTTTTCGCCTCGCGGGGTCTCTTACTAGAAACGAGAGGAAACAGACGGTTTTTTCATCGCCGCTTTATCAACACAAAACACTTGCTCCCGCGTCCGCTTCAGAATGACGTAATGACGCTACAAGTGTCGCTGCTCTTTTTCTTCTGCGCTCCTCTACGACTTTCAGTTTCTAAGCAGTTAACACGGCAAATACCAGAACATACGCAATATACGAAAACTAGCAATTTGCATGCTATAAATTCACTATCTTCTCAATATATAAATAGCTAAGCACCTAACGTTTGGTATCCACCTTGTGTAGAAATGGTTGGGGACAACGCGTGTGGAGCACGACAATTTTAATCTTTGGTCTACAACGTGAAACGCCGGGACATGTAATACAACGTCGGGTATTTTGACCCAACTCACATTTTTCATGGAATTAGTCAATTTTAACATTAAATTTTTTTTTCAAAATACATCTTTTCCTTCATTTCAATGAATTTTCTCGAAATAAATGCCCACCACTGTCCTATCACCGGTACGTGTTTTTCGCGGCTTCGGGTCATTTCGACCTGTACGTTGTAGAATAAAGGATAATCGGGCGATCTTCTGTGGCGGTGTTTGATTTCAGAAGCGTGGAGGCCAAAGACTGGATGGAGAAGATGCCCACGCCAGGAAATAAATAAATAGTTTAGAAAAAAAAATCTAGTAGTTTAGCATGTACTCGTCTTCTGACGGCAGGTTTTTCCCCCTTCAGGGGTTTTTTCCTCAGCCGTACCTTATGGTCTCCTTTCCGCGGCTTTGATGCGATGAAGAGACCATTAGGGGTGAATGCCAGAATTCGAAAGGTTAGAATGCGGTAGGATGTAGGTATTGTAATGGCTTAAAGGCCTTCAGCCTAGCCACATAGCTAAAAGAACTGAAATTTTGTATAAATTTGTTATAATTACCTATTAAATAAAAAAAATAATAAAGGATAAATAATGGGGTCCTTACACCCTCCTACAACCTGTCATGCAGCAGGGGGCAGGCATCACTTTATTTGTAGCTTTTTGGGTGTGAAATAGGAGTTTGCTGGCAAAGCACACTGCGTGCCGGATTGCGGCGCAGTGGTGTCGGTAGGCAATGGTCTGGATGGAAGCGGGTTTTTAAAAATTAAAAAAAATATGAAGGTAAATACTAAATAGTTATTTTAACTTTACATACGTCATTTTTATTTCTTGCTCACTAAGTTATTCTAAACTTACATAAAATTCATTGGGAGATGCCCCCCTCTGGGTTCTCTAATCAAGTTATATGTTAATGAATTTGATTTGTAATACATAAAATGGATATTTATTTTGGATTCTGGTTCTATGGATTCGATATTTTATGAGTCTGAATTCGGATAGTGCTGGGATTCGATGTATGTTATGATGAAATTTGTAGCAAGGTATGTAATGGTTTTGTTCATTGCTATGGCAGGGTTGTATTGTAGTAAACTGTGTACGTTTATAATCGATTTTAATTGATATGCGAGAGTGGGCGAGGCGTGAATGGCGGATGGGGCGGGGGGGGAGGGGGATGTACGGGAACGGCGATGTCTGCGACTGGAGAAGGGGGCAGCGGGAGGAGGGGAGCACAGGGAGCGGCGATGGAGGGAATGTTCATAAAAAAACTTCCAATTCACACGAAGGACATAATTCCTTTTCCTGGCTAATAAATAACCGCAATAAACAATACCCGAGCTACTTCAGCTATTGTCCAATGATTTTGTGTTGGATGTGATTAATTTCTTCACAGAATGTCCGTCTTAGTGCGATTGTCTACCTATACCGCGATTTTTCTAAGAGTGACTCTCAAGGAAACTCAAATCCCATCTTTGCGATGGAATATGTCACGGCATTTCGCGTCTTTCTCAGTCTCTCCGCTAGATTTAGCACGATCGCGACCGTATGAAGCAGTGCTTGCGATCATGTGACTTCTACCGGCAAGACCGAGAAAAGACGCGAAATGCCCTGACATATTCCATCGCGAAGATGGGATTTGAGTTTCCTTGAGAGTCGCTCTTAGAAAAATCGCAGTATAGTGCAGATATTCATACCTATTTACAAATTCTGCAAAATTACACATTTGTTACAGATTTCTTGGACAAAGAGAAAATGTGCGCGAAAATAATGGAGTAGGATTTTCTTTAGATCTACCTGTTATTTTATGACAATAGCATTAAATAGCCCGTTAATTGCGATTTTGATACGTTAGAAACGTGAAAAACACTATTTCTGTTACGTATGTAATAAAATGTACTCAACATTTTTGAAATAAGAGTTAGGATGCTCATTCGCACAGTTCCTGTTCATCAAAGTATATTAACAATCCTTAGAGGTACAGACGGTAAAAATTAGTGTCATTTTATGACAATTTTTATATTAATATTTTAACGCTACGTCTTTATAGAAACATTTTAGCAATACTTTATATCTTTTATCAGTAATTACATTTGAATCTCTTAAGAATCAAATACTAGTGAAAGAGTGACCTCAACTCACTTCCTTCACGTGTATATGTTCATTTCACTTTGTCTCAATGTATTACATTACCTGTGCCAACGAATTATTTTCCAACACTACACTGAAGAGGAACAGAATGAAACAACCTCACCTTCCTTTTTAAGATTAAAACCACCTGCTCCACCTCTCTTCGTTGCCTTCGAATGAAACACGCGTGCATCGCCCAGCGCGCGTCGCGAATAAAAGCAGAGCGTCGGGTGACGCTGGGCGCGTGCGGCGCGTGCGGCGCGTGCGGGGTCGAGTCGGATCGGATCGGATCGGATGGCGTCGGCCGGCCGCCGAGCAGATCTCTGGCGGGCGTCGCCGCGGCCAAAGGGCTCTGGAATCATATGTCACGCGCGCGCCGCTCCGCGCGGAGGGGAGAGGGCGCCTATCGGAGATTTACAGGCGGCTATCCGTCATTGTTCTTGCGGGCGCGCGGCCAGAAGCACGCCGCCCTCGCCGCCGCCCACTTCACCATCTTTGCCATCGCCCTCGTTACCGCTCTCGCCATCGCCTTCTCCATCACCCTCGCTGCCGCTCTTGCCGCCGCCCTCGCCGTCACCCTCTCCGCCACACTCCCCGATAGCATTGTAGCCGCCCTCGCCGCCGCTCCCGTCCTCACTGCTACTGCCACTGCGTCGTCGTCGTCATTGTCGTTCTTGTCGCCATCCTCGTGGCCGTCGTGGTCGTCGTCACCTCAGTCGCTGCGCAGCCCCTTCCTTCGCTGCCGCCCTCGCCGCTGATACCACGGCCCTTGTCACTGACGCCGTTACTACTTTCACACACTTTCGCTTCAGCTGCAGGCCAGAGCAGTCGCTCCGCTATCAGCAGCTACTATCGCTCCGCGCCGAGTAAGGCCAGACCAGTCTCGGTCGGACTTCAGTATTTGTCTAGTGTTTCGTCCGTCCAGTCAAGTATTAACTGTGTTTAAACTATCCAAAGTGCTACTCATTCAGTGCATCGAAGTTATTCAAAACTAGTGAGTGCAGTGCGTTCATCAATCGTTCGTTACTCTCATTCATGAGCAACGAAAACAATGTCATCACACGGGAGATAATTAGTGCGGCCCTAATCACATTAAACGGTGAAGCAACACCTTTGCCAACCAGCAATATGGAATCTCACTCGACAGATCAATCCAGCAACTTCCAAATGGGTGCGTATCAAACGCCCCCTACCACATCACCGATGGACACCAGCCCCTCTGCTTTATCATCTGGCATCCCGTCAACCTCCAACCAGGCGCCCGCTGGGACTCTAGCCGGTAAAAGACCGATAGAGAACTGCGAAGAAGGTGACAGCAAACGCGCGGCAACGCAAGGTAACATCCATCATAATAATAACTCAGACCTCCAGAATCTCTACAACGTAAAAATTTCCAATAGATTTGGCTTTCTTAATGAACAATTGCCTGAAGAATCATCTGATCCAAAGAAAATTCCGCCAATTTTTGTTACCGCCACAAGCAATCATGCCGAACTTATTTGCGAAATTAAAAATAAAATATCTAATAATTTCACAACAGAATTCAAGACCAACAAAATTAAAATTCAATTCCGGACCACACAAGATTTCCGCAGTGCTGTAAAACATTTTATTGAAACTAACAAACAATTTCATACTTATAGTGACCCCTCTTGTAAAAAATTTTCAATAGTGATAAAAAATATCCATCCATCAATTACAGAAGAAGAAATTTTAACAGACATAAAATCCCAATATCAGTCAGTCATCAAAGTAACTAGACTAATGAAAGACAATGTCCCAATTCCAGTGGTAGCAGTGGAGTTTAGTGGTA
The DNA here is from genome assembly GCA_031308135.1 of Acheta domesticus. Taxonomy (NCBI): domain Eukaryota; kingdom Metazoa; phylum Arthropoda; class Insecta; order Orthoptera; family Gryllidae; genus Acheta; species Acheta domesticus. The sequence continues at coordinate 35,266,541 of JAHLJT010002406.1, forward strand.
AAGACAAAATAGAATCCGTCCTCCAAATAAATAACGTGTGCAATTCAATAGTTAAACCAGAAAAAAGAAAGAAAGCAAAAGGTCCAATTCAGTGCTTAAGATGCTTAGACTTCGGTCATACACGTAATCATTGTAATTACAACATTTCGTGCGCGTTTTGTGCCAAAGACCACTTCACTGCGCAATGCCCCACTAAAAATAATAATCTAAAATGTAAACTCTGTAATGGAGCCCATAGGGGAGACCTTCGATCTAATGAATGTCCTTATTATCAAAAATTAATAGACAAAAGGCAAAATATTATATCTCAGAGAATCATAGAAAATTCTTTACCTACTCCATCACCTTCATTTAATCTATCAAACTTTCCTTCACTTCCACAAGTAAGAGAAATCCCACATTTCACTCAATTAAACCATAACAACCAAACCCAGCCACCCCGTTCTAACACTACCACAAACCAAACATTTAATCCAACTAACAACAATCACTCCACAAACAACAATACTTTCACTCCAACTCTACAGAATATAATTCACTCAATAACTAACTACATATCAAGTATCATATCCTCAATAATTCCAACAATAATACAAAGCATACAGAACTCAATAACATCGTATTTAAGTAACAATTATGGCCAATCTTCCCCTTAAAAACTTTATCATCCTCAATTGGAACTCAAACAGTATCTCAAATAAAAAAACCGAACTAAATCATTTCATCCAACAAAAATCAGTAGATATAGCTTGCATAACAGAAACTCGCCTCAATAGTTCAATGAACTTTTCAATTCCAGGTTTCAATACATATAGATCTGACAGAGAAAATGATCAAGGAGGAGGTGTCCTAATATTAATCAAACAAAACGTCCCACATTATCAGTTCATCCCACCACCCACCCCCGACCTCGAAACAATAGCAATTAAAATTCCATTAAATAATAAGATTGACCTTAACGTAATAACAGCATACAAACCTCCCAAAATTAAAATAAACAATATCAACATATCCACATTGTTGCAATTACCCACCCCAACAATCATCATAGGAGACCTCAATGCTAAACATCACTCATGGGGATGCCGAGTCTCCAACTCGGCAGGCAACTTCCTACATAAATTACAATCACAAATACCCTTCTATATTATTGCCCCCCCAGATCCTACCCACTATCCCTTTGATTCACAAAAAAATCCAGACATCCTCGACATAGCACTCACAAATTTCAGTTCCCAACTAAATTCACTTACGTACCATGAATTGGACTCTGATCACATCCCAGTCATTATCTCTACCCGACTGCCAGTTCCCCCTCCAAATCCTCTCTCCTCGCTATCTCTAAACACACTTAATATAAATTGGAAATCATTTAACAGAAATATAAACATCTCAATCCCTCCGTTTAAAACATTAAAATCTCCAACAGACATTGACGACGCAATATCAACATTCAACAATACAATAATTAAAGAAATAAACAAATTACAAAAAAACAAAATTCTGGACCCTAATACTAAAGTAAGAAAACCTCTACCTACTCAAATAATCCAACTAATTAAATTAAAAAATAAAACCAGAAGACTCTGGAACTCATTAAGAATACCATCTATCAAAAAAGAATACAATCACTTAAATAACATTTGCAAACGGGTTTTGTACACTTACAGACAGCACCAATACACTACCCTATTACAATCTCTAAACGTAAGAAATAACTCTCTATGGCAATTTACTAAAAAAATACTGAAAAAAACCAATTCAATTCCACCTCTATCAACTAACACAGGAAAAATACACTCTCCTAGCGCCAAAGCAGAAGCCTTAGCAAAGCATTTCCAAAATACTTTTACGCCCAATAATTCTCCTTTTCACACCAAGCACCCCGAAATCCTTTAAATAGCCTCTTCCCCCATCTTTAACATACCCCACAGAATAAAATACATCTCCCCCCGCGAAATAAAAACACTTATTCAGAAACTACCAAATAAGAAAGCCCCCGGGCACGACAAAATCAGTTCAATAATCTTAAAGAATCTCCCACCGTCAGCCTTAGCCTTCCTAAACAATATTTATAATTCAATTTTAAGAACTGGATACTTCCCCCAAACTTGGAAACATTCAATAATCCACCCTATTCCGAAACCAAACAAAAATCACTCCAAAGTTGACAGTTACCGGCCCATCAGTCTACTCCCCGTTATTGCCAAAATATTCGAAAAACTAATCCTTGCCAGATTAAACCAGCATCTTCAAAACATAAACATAATTCCCAAACATCAATTCGGATTCACTGCTCACCACTCAACTGCCCACCAACTACTTAGAATAACAGAACACATCCATACTGCATTTCAGAAAAAGCAACATACAATATCCACATTCCTGGACATCACGCAAGCTTTTGACAGAATCTGGCACCCGGGCCTTATCTACAAACTAATAAAAGCTGGAACCCCAACTTATATAATTCATGTCATCAGAAGTTACCTTACAGACCGTACTTTCTCAGTAATAGTCAACAATCACCACTCCACTCCCCACATTATCAAAGCAGGCGTCCCACAAGGCTCCCCATTATCACCGACATTATTCAACATATACATCTCAGACATTCCTTCATCAACAGATTCCAACATTGCTCAATTTGCAGACGATACAGCCCTATTTGCCTCAGGATACTCATTAAATAACCTTCGATCAGAAATCCAAAACCACTTAAATAAAATTGAAACCTGGGCAAACATCTGGAAAATTCAACTTAATCCTGACAAAACAACAGCAAAAATCTTCTCATTCAGAAAATTTACATTCCCCCCTCCGTTAGTAATAAACAACTCCCCCATCACCTGGACTCCACCTTCACAACCCATAAAATATTTAGGACTTTACCTCGACACAAAATTAACATGGAAATCCCATATTGACATTAAAGTTAAACATGCAAGAAATAAATTATTCCAACTCCGACCACTAATCAACAAACACAAATCCCTCTCATTGACAAACTCTACAATATTATATAAAACTATGATAAGACCACTAATGCTCTACGCATGCCCAGTATGGACAAATGCAGCCCCCACACATGTGAATAAATTCCAAATAGTTCAAAACAAATTCATCAGATTAATTACAAATGCCCCCTGGTTTATAAGTAATAAACAACTTCATTCCGAACTAAACATGAATACAATAATAAACCAAATAGCCCATATATCGCACAATTTCTACCAAAACCTAGCAGACATACCAGCAGCATCCCACTTCAAATTAGCAAAAAGTCCCTCTTACACTCGAATAAAAAATAGATTCCCATTTGAGGCCTTTCTAAAAATCTTAGCCAACCAAGACAATTAACCTCGAGGTTCTCCCCTAGAGTATCCTCTTCAATGTTTAGGATAAGTTAGCTTAGATATTTTAACTAGTATAAGCCAAAGCAAAACATTTGTAAAGTGATTATACACTGAACGATGTACTTCTTCTAGATAAATAAATGTGTTATATATATATATATAAAAAACTACTTTCACTCTCACTGCCTTTCTCCTACTTTTCGCTGTCACTCACATCAAAGACACCGTCATCACCGTCATCCTCACTATTACTGACAAACACACCAGTTCCTTGGCCACTATTGTAAATTACTGTCAATGAATGTACGACTTATTGTAATTGCCATTACCATATCGCCACTTACTTATTTATTGACTTGTAGGAGCTTTGTAACTTTTCAGTAGTAGATGATATCGATTGTTATGATATAAATGATGATGAAGAAATTATGGAGACACAGGGGAAAAGAGAAAACTGAGAAAACCTGCCGCTAGTCCACTCAAATTTACACTTATGACTCAAATTTCACATGGATTTACACGGGGATTCAACCTTGGCCCCAAATTTGGAAGGCGACAGCCTGGCGTCACAAGCATACCCCTGTCACAGTTATGACTCATAACTGACTGTCCGTCACAGTCATCAACGATTTCTCATCAACGACGCCATCATCTTCGCCACCGTCGTCGCGTTCAGCTTCATTCTCACATTCATCAGCACTGTACCAACGTCACGGCTGCTGCTAGGTACCTCTTCCTCTTGAATGGCTGTCATCATATCGTTTCCATACAGAATGCATGGTAGCCATCAATTGTCGTTAAACTGACAGAGGTAGCTCAGGGCATCAAATGATGTACTCGTCTGTTCCTCAGACCAGCGACATTGCACTTTTGACCAAGGATCGACTCCCGATGGCGGCAGCATTTTCGGCATCAGGTAGATAGCTAGATCGAGTTCAGCCACCGGAAAGAATATTCTAGTGATCAGCAGCTCTGATCTGCAGTGGTTCCATGGTTTCTCTAATCAATAAGGAGAATTCCAGAGCAGTTCCCTAACGATCAGGTCTCGAGGCGCGTGCGGTCTTTCCTTCCTCTTCTTTGTCCTATCATCGCCCTTCACTTTCTCACTCTCAGACTTGCATGCACTTCAAGATCACACACGCCGGGAGATTAATCGAGAGTTTATCCCGGGTCCCAGGTAGAGCGGTGACCCACTGAGGGAGATACACGGATGGGAAACACCTTATAAGCCGACGTGTAGGTCCGAGCCGAAACTCCCTACAACGCGGAAGGAACCCTTCCATACTAGACATGCGGGACTAGTGGCCGTAGCAGCTGACGCGCCAGATGACACGAAATAATGATTCTATCAATCAACAGTCGTTATAACGTCAAATCAAAGAACGTCAGTTTAGTTAGGCAGCCATTACCCTCAATTCCTCATTCCCTACAAATACGAATTTTTGCTATCTCGTTATTTACATCTTCGCAGCTTGTAGTCATTGCAATTACAGAGAGCCGTCCTGTTATACTTATGCTACTTATTTATTTATTTATTTATTTAATTACCCACAACAGGGCAAAGCCCCAATTACAGTAGGCATTACTAGGAAAAATATACAAAACATACACAATAATAAAAAAAGTTTCAAATGAAATAACAAAACTAAGTTACAGAAGTCCAATTACAAGAATACATCTTTTTGCAAAATTGATAAAACATAACACACCAGTAAGATAAACAAAAATGGAAACATATCTTCAAAACAGCCATTACAAAAAAGGAACAAAAATGAGTATAAAAATGACAATACAAAAATGGAAAACGCATTTACAGAATAATCGGAACATAATAGCGAGCAATACTTAACACAATCCACATTCAGTGATCATTCAATATTTTATTTAAATTCTGTTTATATTTTAGCAAAGAAAAACTAAAGTCTAAATCCCACACTCTACTGAATTCATTGAATTTTGAAGACATTCTCAAGAGTGGTTAATATTTGTGAGATGTTGTATTTGGTTTATTGAAATATAATAATTCTCGTCCTCTTAAATTTGATACTCGTGCATTAAATGACAATTGTGACAGCAATTCACTGCTATCTGATAGACCATTAACTATTTTAAATAAGAACAATTGTTCAGCAAAGACTCTTCTATTGGCAAGAGTAGTTAGATTGAATTCTTTAACTAAAATAGTATAAGCAACTTCATAAGCAGATTGATGGAACTTTTTGTAGTATAAATACCTCGAGAATCGTTTTTGAATTTTTTCAATTTGGTTACTTAGTGATATGCAATGAGGAGACCAAATAACTGAAGCGTATTCCAATCTGGCGCGCACAAGACAATTAAAGAGGAGTATTAAACTTGAGATGTTATTGAAATTTTTGGAATTTCGAATAATAAAGCCAAGATTTTTTAATGCATCATTAGTTATATTAAATATGTGTTTATGGTAAGTCAGATTATGTTGAATAGTAACACCTAAGTCTTTTACAAAATATACACGTTCTAATGATTCATTATTCATTGAGTAACTTGTTCTTAGATATGCTTTATTTCGTGTATAAGTAATGAAACAACATTTTTTAATATTAAAGAACAAATCATTCTCTACGCTCCATCTGTAGACGTTATTAATATCAGCTTGCAATTTGTTTGAATCATTTTCATTTTCAATTGATTTATAAATTTTCAAATCATCAGCAAAAAGTAAACATTTTGAATTTTGAATTACATTAGGCAAATCATTGATATAAATTAGAAATAATAGAGGTCCGAGATTTGAACCTTGAGGCACTCCAGAATCAGTTTTATAAAGGTAAGATTTGTGTAGATGAAATTTAACATATTGCTCTCTATTTGTTAAATACGAATTCATTAAGTTCAACATTTGTTTTGAAAATCCGAAAAAAGAAAGTTTAGATAAAAGTTTTTTGTGATTAATCTTGTCAAAAGCTTTAGAAAAATCTGTGTAAATTGTATCAACCTGAACTCTACAGTCTAAATTGCTTGAAACACTGAACAAAATTTACAAGATTTGTGGTAGTGGATCTACCAGTAATAAAACCATGTTGGTAATCAGATAAGCAGCATTTAACATGGTTAAAAATTTTAACATACATTATTTGTTCAAATACTTTAGCAGGAGAGGAATTTATTGAAATAGGTCTGTAATTTTCAATTTTGATATTAGTACCAGACTTAAGTATTGGACATACACTAGTAAGTTTCCATTTCTTTGGAAATTTTCCAATTTTTAAAATAAGATTGTAAATAATGTGTAAGGGATATGATAACGCATCATAGCAGCCTTTCAATATAAATGGTGGTAAACCATCAGGACCGCTACACATTTTAGGTTTCAGTTTTTTTATAGCAATTCGAATTTCATCAAACGTGATGTTGTTGATGTTAAATGTGTTAGCAGTGCCCAAAAGAGAAGAATCAAGAATATGGTCATTGATTGCATCATGGGAAACATAAACTGATTTGAAAAAAGTGGCAAAGCTATTAGCAATATCGTCATCACTATTTAACGGAATATTTTTAAAAGTCATAACATGAGATCTTCGAGAATTTTTAACCTTTTTCGATTTAATATAGTTCCAAAATAACTTAGGATTATGGATGAAACCTTCAAGATTTTTAATATAATTTAGATAAGCGTCATTGATCATTGACTTCGTTATCCTTCTTAATTCTTTATATTTGTGTTTATTGTGTGGAGAGAATTTTGATCTCTTGCGATAATACTCTTTAACTTTTAAATTTAGAATGATATCTTTTGTAAACCAAGGAGGATAATATTTTTTACTGTTAATTATTTTCTTAGGAACATACTTATCCAAGATACAGTTCAAACTATCGTAGAAGAAATCAATGGCTTCATCAGGGTCTTCAAATTCTTTAAGTTCATTCCATTTAACATGTTTAATACTACAAAAAATTTCTTTAAAGTTAGCCCTTTTAAAGTCTGGAACAGTAATAGGAGCAGGTTTTAATGTTATGTTATGTTGGCTGCCTTTCATATATAGTTTGATTTTAATTGATGGATGATACTTATCTTCTTTTAAAATGGGTTCCGCGCATTTAGAGATCTCTAAACAATTTGATATTTTAGAATTAAATCAAGGGTTTTGGAATATTCGTTGAGAACATTATTAACTGATAGTAAATCGTGTAACGCTAAAAAGTTAGCGAGACATCTTTCGCTAGGACTACCATTTAACAAATTATGTGCAGAATCAGTTACATTAGACAAATTGAAATCACCAATTATTATAAGTTTAGTATCAAACACGTTAGGGAGATTTGAAACAGATTCATAAAATGACTGATAACATTCCCTTCTAGAATTAGGGGGAAAATACACATTAACAAAGTAAAAATTACTTCTGTGAAGAGTTACTTTTAAAGCAATTGCTTCAAAATTGACATTATTTAATTCAAATTCAGTTATGGCAAAATCATTACGTACTGCAATTAGTACTCCTCCTCCTCTTTTGCTATCCCTGTCTTTTCGAAAAACATTGTAATCATTAGTAAATAGTTCACAGTTGTAGATTGATTCAGATAACCACGTTTCCGTTAGAAATACAAGATCATAATTGTGGCCAAGAATATTAATATAAAAGTCATTTACCTTTGTTCTGAGTCCACGAACATTTTGGTAATAAATTAAAATATTATCCTCTATTATATGCATGTTCTTTGAATTTAGTTATTGCCTCAACACTGTTTAGAATATGAACAGACTGATCACCTTCACGTATCTTGAGTTTGATATTTCCCGCATTATCAACCCACAGGAAGGCATAATCTCGTTCATTCTTTAATCTTCTAGCTTGAGATAAAACTAATTTACGAAGAGGAGTAAGACTCTGGTTGATGTGATGGGATCATTATTTGATCCGCCTAGATGACTCATGTTGAAATTTCTTTTCACTTTTCTTCTTTGGAGAAACGTGTCCTTGTCAATTCTTCTAACAAATCTTACAATTATTCCCCCTGAAGTAGAATGTTGTAGTTTTTTCATACGATGGCACGTATCAATCATTTCATCTTTCACTTCAACGTTTAGAGCACGACCAATGTCTTTAACAATTTCAACTGTATTCTCGTTAGTAGTTTCCGGAACTCCATATATTTCTAACGTATTTCTTCTCCCGTATTGGTTTAGTTCATCTAGCTGTCCTACTGCTTCCTGTAACTTGTTTTTCAATAATCAGTTTTCAGACTTTAAGTGTTCAATTTCTTCCAGACATTTGTTTAAGCGTTCCGATTGTTGTCTAATCAGAGCGCTATTGTCGTCCAGCTTTTCATGAATCAAATTCAATGACTTGCCCACATCATTTTCGGTTTCATGGTGCCATTTTTTCAAATTAGTAAGATCGTCTTTGATGCTTAAAACCAACTTGTACAGATCCGTTACAGATGGAGTGTCCATTGCCTTTGCGTTTCCAGTGCAGTTATTACAATACCAAACTTGATTTTCCTTCAATACCGTATCTTCTGCAGATAAATTGACACATCTGGCATGAAATGTTTTATCACATTTAGAACATACCATCTTGAACTTCGTAATTCTCTTATTGCACTTATCACATACACTCATATTGTCGTCGATGGCACTCCGTTTACACACGGTAGATCAGGAATTATTATTAGAAGTAATGGATTTTTTTGTAAGTTTATACGTCACAAGAGAGTTCACAGTTTACTTAAACACACACACTATCAATTTAACACATTACTTTAATAATATCCCACTACATAACAGATCGTATATATATAGTAATACATATAGTAGTACACGTATAGTCGATACATATAGTAATGTGGTCCCTGAAGAACTCCAATTCCTCAATATCTAGAATTCTGTTAATTCGCAATATTTTCTGTGAATTTTTGCCTCATACAGTTTTGCAAGAACATTCAAAATTAACAATTATTTCTAAATGTTAATATGCATTTTGGTTTTAAATAAATGTGAACATTTTTACATGCAGATAGTATAAAACAAATAGCTTCCGTCAATCTGTTTAATGTCGGCTTTCTCAGTTGCTAAGCTTGATAATAATAATCTCCGATAATTGACTTAACGAAAAGTTTGATTCTCTTTAGATTTGTATGAGAACAAATTGTTCTTGGAGCCTATTCGATTAAAATTTAATATTAAATGATGTGGTACATGAAGTAATATCCATGTTTCATAACATTTAGATTATTTCAAATTTATTTTAAATTAATCAATTTTTATAATTACTAGAAGGTATTTGAACTATGTAATTTAATAATCTACTAATTAATATTAAGAAAAAACGTGTGTAAGTTTTAACATTTAATCAAGCAGTTGTACTAATAATACCACACACTGACACATATTTAGTTCTGTAATTAGAAATAAATTAAATTTAAAAATTAAATGTTAGTTTTGCACAAATTTAATGAAAAGTACTGTTTTAGCAGTTTGAGTAGTTTCAAATTACAGCACGCATATGGTGAATCAAACTTTGTAAATGCTCTCATTGCTACAGTATATCCTAAATTCTCATTTGCTGTCCCGACGCCACAAACTACTGTAAATGCAGATTAATAAATGCAGATCTGGGATTCAGCATATTCTACGCACGTCTTCTCCAGTGCTGCTCCCTCTATGCCATTTTTAAGGTACAAACTATTGTTAATAGTGTCTCCACTAATATCAATTTATTTCGAGGTTGTTTAACCCTTCTGAGCTGAAGTCTTTCTTAAAAGACATCAAGTGAATTCTTTGATTAACACGCATAGGCAAGTAAAAGACTACTGACAGCAGACATTCATGCCCCTGAAAATCTGAACCTCGGCGGTGCCAAAACCTTCATCATGCGCTGTCACGTTCTTACCCCCCCCTCTTCTCCCACCCGCGCACCGCTGCGCTGTCTTCACAGGGCCTCCGCCTTTGTCGCCAAAGCCGCCATCAAAGCTGCCGTCTCCGCTACCGCCTCCGGTGCCATCCTCGCCGCCGCCGCCGCCTCTGTTAGCGCTCCCTGTTTCATCCTGTGACCTCCTTCGCCAACCCTGCTGCCTCCGCAGCCCTCGTTGCCGCGAGAGCTTACGACGGCGGCGTAGAGATAGCGCTGGCGGCGGTCGAGCCACACCCTGCTCCTATCTTACGGGCCCCTCTTCTGTTACCTCTTCTGCTTCCACTCCTACCACAAAGATCTCTGCTCGTCTTCTCCTGCTACGCTGTAACTGAGAAATTTCTGCTATTTCACCTATCTCTGACTTCGTCTCGGTTGAGGCACACCCTCTTGCCTCTGCTTCTGATAGCGTTTCCTACTTCTATTTCCATTATTCTCTTTCCTCTTGGTTTCACATTTGTAGTTGTTGCGCACTTTTCACCCCCGCAAACCCATTTGAAAGTATTACCATTCTTTTTTGTGACAACGTACAATAAAGTCCAACATTTAAATCCAACTTTATACAAAAAAGCTGCATATTAAGACACTAATTGTAAGTGAAAATGAAAAGAAGAAAGTTATATATCTTTTCACATAGGACATACCATAACCAGACTACAAATGAAACAATCAGCTTATTACTATTAACATAGGAAAATATTAACTGATCTCTTCAAACCACTTTAGAAGACTTAAGAATTTGACCTCACTCTTTGTCTTGAAACATTGATTTTTGCATTCCAAGATCAGTAAATTGTTCATTTTTAGCATGAAGATATTATTAATAAAATTATTGATGAATAAAAGTCTTAATGTAATTTTGCACACTAACAAAATTGTGATTTCAACGAACATGAGACTATTCTCTTAATAACGCTAACCGAACACAAAGTTTGATAAAAAACCGTGGAGCCGTGTTTGAGAAAAGTTTGAAAAGGTTTTTGAGACTTCATGTGAAGTATCCTCAAAAATCAAAATATGCGTTTGAAACTCCCAAAGCCACGAGTTAATTCAGATTAATTGGCGAATATCAATTTTTAAGAAAAACGGTGAATGGTTTAGGCGCTGCCTTGACCACAGACGGACGGTCGGACAAACAGACCCTTTCCTGTCAATCAACTATTTGGTACCACAAACCAACAAAACATTGATTCTGACTACACCACGTGTTAGAGGATTTTTTCTAAATTTAACAACAGGATTTAACAACATTTTCGATACCAGAGCCTGGCAATAAAAGTTTTTCTGGCGAAAATTTGCCGCTTTCCGGCGCACGATTACGTAACTTTCTCTTCTTCCGAAATTCCTTCGTTAGGCGAGAAAATAAAAAAAATGGTGTTGAACTGAAATGCAAGTTATGTGGAGGAAATGTAGTAAAGCAACACTTGCTAGTTGGAAAGTTATTCTCAATTATCTTTCAGAAAAAATGCAGAGGTTTTCATCTCTCTTATTAATATATTACAAGAAATCATTTTGCTTGGGAACCTAGAGACTGATAATAATGGCAAGCGGTAAGGAATGCTGAAGGTAAAGTTTACTGAATTCTTTTATAACAAGGGTAAATGCAAATGTTTTCTTTTATTACGCTATATTTTTATGGACGATAATGTATAAAGAAAATTGACGAAACTCGTTAGGAAAATGACATCGCTTATAACTCAATAATATAACTAAAGATATTATTGGACGATTTATAGAACAACAGATCTCTTATCGCGCAGCCTTCTACGAAAGAAACAATGAATTTATTGATTTGGGTCTTAGAGACGCTTTAGACCTGGCGCGAGCTCTCCCGGGGTTTCCCACCTTCAAGTATCTCCACCACCGGGGCACCGGCTGAGTGGGACAAGTACAAGCAAAAGATCCATTTCGAATTCCAGTTTCTTGTTAAGCCAGATGGACCGGAGAAAATCAGTTAAAAAAACTAAGTTTTAGGCGCTAGTAGTTTTGCACAGTTAAAATGACACAGCGCTAAATTTTGTTTCAAATCTAATTTGTTAAAAAAACATACTTGCCTCTTTGCTAATAATTTGATTCTATTTTATCACTCTTTTGACCCTAAAGATAACTTCAAAATTCTTCACTTAGCAAACAAAGGAAAAAATAAAAATTTTGGAAAATTTAGAAATATTAAATCTTTTCAAAAATTCTAATTTATATATCCTTAATAAACATTCCCTAATTAAAAACAGTCCTATTTCATATCATTTTATTGACTTGCTCCTTCTACACTTCCAGTCCCCCTCTTTTATGGACTTTCACTTTCCCCTTTCCGTAAGATTGTGACCTCCTTGCTGTTCCCAGCACATTGCTTAGCTGTTGTTTTTTAGTGTGATCCACGTAGCCTGGGCGCTAAGTAAGTTTTAATAAGTAATTTTTGTTACTCATTCATTTTTCACAGAAATGTTTCTTTTATACTTTCACACTTTTTGTAGTTACATAATTTAATGTTATTTCTGACATTTCCTTTTGCACTGTTATAGATACACTGAAGATGAGAAAACTAATCCCGAAAGTTGACTTTGGGTACTAATGTTTTAACAAATGTTAAACTTTTTTGCTTTGTTTTTTATTTCTTAATTAATATAATGTTCTTATTCCATTAACTGACAGGACATTGAACTCCTCATTGCCAAGATGCAGTTTCCGACAATAGCAGAGACAAATGGAACAACAATAGCAACAACAGAACAGTAACATTTAAGATTTAATCGGGTTCTTTGTGGAAATATTTGAGTTTTTGACAACTAAGAAAAGGACGCTGACCGTATGCAGACACATGAGAAGGATGAAACGTGAATACTCAGTAAGTAGGGCACTCGCAAGAGAAATACAGGTCTCATTTGTTCAGAAAATTCACACCAATTTGGAAAAGAAGATACAGGAAGTTACACCGTTTTAGATCAAACTAGAGTTGAATCATTATAATTAATAATCATAATTTATTGTTATAAACTATATTATGAACATTAAGAATATGAAATTATTTTTGAGTTTTCTGACTATTTCATTAAGAATATTAAATATAATAATCCAAACATGAACGAAACACATGCGTATACCCCGTTACAGATTATTTCGTTTGACGCGTTCTTGCAGTTGTTGTGTAGCCGTTCCCGAGCCGTTATCCAAACACATCGCTATCTCCAGCACTGGACCCCCACGTTCCATTTCGATGGAAATGCGCCGCAATGGATTTTGTTTGCTGATTTGTTCGCCCGCTGGCCACTGACCTGACGTTTACCACTGATAAACGGCATCTGAGGTACGCTGCACTGGGGATTCGCGGAAACGACTATCGATTTGCATAGCGACTCTCTGGAGTGCACGATATGTACTGTTAGAGTGAAAGTACAAAAACAAAATCGCCTGAACGATTCAGCTACATCTATCGTAAACTAGAGCGGATTAAGCAAACTTTATTCGACATCAAACGAATGTCCACCGCTCGCATTTTTTTGCACGTAGAGAAAATTTTTCAATTTTCATCTCGCTTTAAATTCCGCCATGTAGGGCCTGGCATTCGCGTGCCGTGTGCACAAGAGCAGCTTCATCACTTATTTGTACCTTATCTTCGTTGGATCTACAAAGGGGTGCTTCATGTATATTTGAAGGGCTCTCCGGCATCTCGCCAGCGGGCGCGCACGGCGTGGGGGCGGAGGGGAGGGGAGGGGAGGGACACGTGGGCGTCGAGTCGGCGTGAGCCCAAGCGACGTTCTGTTGCGCGTTCGCCATAGTCATTGCGACCGCCTATAACCTCAACGGTATCTGTCGTACGTCTTCTTATCTGCTGCTATTCTTTCGTATTTTTTTTCGTTTTGCTATATCCACTAGCTCAAAAAGGGTGACGAAAACCACTCTTCAACGGCCGGTGACCGTTAGATCCTATTTACAAGCCTCTTTTTCAGCTATGATTCCAAAGTTCTCGGAGGCTTAGGTAGTGTAAAGGTAGCGAAACCGACCATCAGTCATATCGAAGTATCGCCCGCTCGAAGCCGTGAATTTTTAAAGTATAAAAGTCTGTCGTACATCTTCCTTCGGAGGAGAAGTAAAGCCCTGTGTTGTAGACATTCTGGACGTACAAGATTCTAAAGCCTAAAAAAGGTTTCTGAGCTAAATTCAAATCGAACAAAATTCAACATCCTATTACTTTTCTCGGAATTCAATCATTTTTCATTGTCAACACGTTTCAAAAACAAGATTTTTCAACCCGTGCAATTCTTGTCAACAAGGTAATTTTACCTTATCAAGCTGGAATCTAAACGATTTAGATTTACAATTTTATCGCATTTTAAGCAAAGCAGCCCTGTGGTAGCTCATGGGTAGCGTACTAGCTTCCCGTTGTGTGATACCGCGTTATATTCCCGGTCGTACTAAAATAGTTGTAGATTCCCCTTAAACATTTTTATTTTCTGTAGCTTTGTGTGGATGAAAAGTTCAAGCAGTTGGAGTGTGCTATTGCAGTGAAAAGAATCGGTCATGTTCGCTACATGTCTCCCTTACGCCTCAAGCGTGGGAATTAACATGGCACAGGCACGGGGGACAAGCTTAGCTGGCCAGAAAAGTAGGACTGTCCATCCAAAATGCCAAATTCATACATTCATAAAGATAATCTCGGTTTCCACTCGCCGAAAAATGTAACAGGATACTTATAACTTCTGTTTCGTTGAAACAGTTGTGACTCCCAACGACTGGACGTCAACACTGTATTCAGTGTTTCGTTCTATCATTCATTGATTGATTAGTGTTTTTGGACGTGTAACTGATCTCGTAAGTAAAGTGCATGTTTTTATTGCGGGAGGTGGTGGTGATCTTCCCCGCTGGACGAGATCTGGCGCCGATCTACCCGTCGGCTTATGGTATTTTCCCCAACGAGGTATCTCCTAGCATCGGGACACTGCCGTAGCGGGGACAAACTCTAAGCTCCAGACTTATGCGTTAGTAATGTAGCGCATGTAAGTTTCAGTGTTTTAATGTAAGTTTAAGTGTGTGTAAGGCCCTAAGGAAAGGAAGAGGAAAAAAAGATCGCTCACGGTCCGTTTGTTAGGGTATCGTTCCGGCCTTCGTGTGGTGTTGACCGGAGAAATCACAGAAATATACTGCACGAAACAGATTGCCATTAGGATTCTCCTCGAGGCAGCGGCTGAATTCGACCTAGCTACGTAGTTAGCGTCCAAAATTCTTTCACCGTCGGGACTCGAAATCTAGGACGAGGCACTGCACTGACATCAATTGATTTCTTGCGTCACCTGAGCGGTGGTCAGTATGTCTTAGACGTTACAGTTAAAGTGTTAAGGAAAAAGAATGGATTGTTTATACCAATGCTTCTGATTTAAACAATGTAAAGATTTATCCATTTTAAGAAGAATTCATTTAATCCAATGAAAGATGAGGCGTGAACACATGTTTTTAAAGTTAGCTATCTCACTTCATGTTTACATCAGTGACGCTATTTCTAATGAGCATAAAGCAACCACACTTGCAACTGTCGTAACAAACCCCAAGAAGACGGAGTCTGGTTGTTTCGACAGTTCCTCGCTCGTCGCCGACCTCGATCACTAACAAGCAAGGGACCACGTACGAACGGACATTAATAGTTACGCCAATTGAGCGCCTCTTATGATGATTTAGGTGGTGCCAGCTGAAGCAGGGCAGTTGGCCTAATGGAGTGGACGGCGTGAGGGGTGTGGGGCGACGACAAAGACGCGAAGACGAAGCTTAAAAAGGAAGCAAATAAGTAAGATCATGTTAATGAGTTTCTTTGTTTCCTGCTGCTCTAGTATCTGGAACCAACTCATTCGTTATCTGGATTATCGAGATACAGAAATCATATAAACACCTTCATTTATGAAATTACACAAAATGTTCTCACCTACTCATAAATCATATAGGAGGTTTTGCTATCTGGTTATAGTGTTTTGTTTTAAACAACTAGTATTATTTAATAAAGAACTGCCAATTAATTGAAATTCAAGTTGTAATTATAACATTTACATTACGATATTATTCATTTTAAAATTATAATAAGGTAAATGGTACATTTATACTCCAGGACGCGTAGGACTTCAAAATTCAGTGCGAACACATTTTTTTGGACATAAAAGTACCGAGTGAGAAAAGTCGCAATTTTCTCTTTTGACACTGTTCGACTTTATATCCTGGATGGTACGTACAGCAACTGATAAAAAAGAAGGGAAGGAGCTTGACACATTTTACGAAGATCTGCTTTTTTATATTTTGTATGTTTAAGAATTGAATAGATTTAAGTACCGTTTACTGTGCAAGGGAGAATGATGTTCTTTATTGCTACTAGAATATTGCAAATGTGTAATGTTAAAAAAGTACAAGAATAATTTTACTTTGAATATTGACGAATAGAATTTGGCAGACAATAACGAATATTCCACATTAGCTGCATTACAGCGTTGAAAATATCGACTCGAGTGTTCTTACTGCATGCTATTGAATGACTAAGTCAAATTCTTATAATATCACGTAAATTATGGAATTCGGCTGTGTGTTACTTCTCCACCACAACTAACAAAACTGGATGCTTATTTAATATTTTAATATAAATAAAGATTTTAAATATTATTTTTAAACTGATGGAAAAAGGAAATACGACGAGGAACATTTTTTAAATTGAAAACTCTTTCTTGTTGTCTTGAATGTAACCATTCTCTCATGCATTATTTATAAACAATATGGAAAATATAATCCATGTAGTAGACACAAATTTTTCACAAAATATAAAGATATTATTATTAATTAATTGTATAAAAATTCGAAAAAAATGAAGTTTTTATTTTAGCCTCAAAAATACACAAACCTTTTAGTGCAAAAGTTCTGTATATTAGCGCAAAATGAATTTCTCATCTGAAAATACCCTCGAAATCCTCTTTAGTCCAGGAGTAATTCTCATCTGAAGAGAAAACGTAGAGATCAGTTCCGCGAAGTGGAGCCCCGGAGCGGCAATCGCCTGAGCGCTCCTTAGGCCGCGGGCAGGGCGGCGCCCCGGGGCCCGCCAACAAGAGCGCGGGCTCCGCCGTAAGAGGATCGGCGCCGCCTCCGCGCGAAATCCGCGAGCCCATGCAGCGGCCACTGAGCGGCGGGCGAGGGCGGGCGAGGGCGGGCGAGGGCGGGCGAGGGCGGGCGAGGGCGGGCGAGGGCGGGCGAGGGCGGGCGAGGGCGGGCGAGGGCGGGCGAGGGCGGGCGAGGGCGGGCGAGGGCGGGCGAGGGCGGGCGAGGGCGGGCGAGGGCGGGCGAGGGCGGGCGAGGGCGGGCGAGGGCGGGCGAGGGCGGGCGAGGGCGGGCGAGGGCGGGCGAGGGCGGGCGAGGGCGGGCGAGGGCGGGCGAGGGCGGGCGAGGGCGGGCGAGGGCGGGCGAGGGCGGGCGAGGGCGGGCGAGGGCGGGCGAGGGCGGGCGAGGGCGGGCGAGGGCGGGCGAGGGCGGGCGAGGGCGGGCGAGGGCGGGCGAGGGCGGGCGAGGGCGGGCGAGGGCGGGCGAGGGCGGGCGAGGGCGGGCGAGGGCGGGCGAGGGCGGGCGAGGGCGGGCGAGGGCGGGCGAGGGCGGGCGAGGGCGGGCGAGGGCGGGCGAGGGCGGGCGAGGGCGGGCGAGGGGCGGAGGGTAAGATGCGAAGCGCGACGCAATGGGATGGCATGTGGCTGAAACGGTACGGGTGGCGAATTGTGTCGAAGCTGGGGTCGAAACGTGGGGAGGGGCTTGGGTCAAAGGCGCGGGGCGGGGCGCGGGGCGGGGCGCGGGGGCGGGGCGCGGGGCGGGGCGCGGGGCGGGGCGCGGGGCGGGGCGCGGGGCGGGGCGCGGGGCGGGGCGCGGGGCGGGGCGCGGGGCGGGGCGCGGGGCGGGGCGCGGGGCGGGGCGCGGGGCGGGGCGCGGGGCGGGGCGCGGGTGTGGAACGCGAGGCGAATTGAGCAGCGATGTAGGGGAGGGTGTGGAGAGTGGAGTGTTGTTAAGAGCGAGGAAGGAAGTGATGAGGGGCACTAGATGTTGTACGGGGTGAGGCGAATCTTTACGTGGGACGCATGAAGCTAGGTATGGGGCGATGCGTGAGGAAGGAAATGAGGCGAAGCATGGGACGTGGATGAGGTTACTCATGGAGCCAGTCTTGTGGTCGGGACGTGGAGCGGGGCATGAAGTAGTGAATGGAGTATAATGGCGAGGGGCATGAGGCTAGGCATGGGGCGGAGCATGGGATGTGACGTAGGGAGTGTACTGGGGATGAAGGATGGAACACGGGGTTGGGGCATGAAAAGAAGGAAATAGGAATAGGATCGGGTAAGTCGGCACTTGAGGCAGCCACATAGGAGGGTAGACGAAGCATTGGGGCTTGGCGGAGTATGGTGCGGGGTAGAACATGAGGTGACACTGAGCATTGGGGGGAGGGGACGGAGCAGGATCAGCAGAACTTCCAGCGGAGAATAGGGCCCGATGAGGGTGACGGGTAGAGGGGGCGAGAATAAGGCACAGTTGACTGAGATGCAACGGTACTTGTTTGAGAGGATGGGGAGGTACCGGGCAAAGGGAAAGGCGCAAATACGTCTGAGTAGGTGGGGATGGTGATGATGCGGGGCTTAGGGCTTAGATCGGGATGGGGCGAATGGCGTGGGTGGAGCATCGGTTGGGCGTATGGTTGGGGGTGTCCGATTGATTGATTAGTAATTCCGTGCGCGCCAACAGCTAAGGACATTTGTCCTGTAAGTGTAGTGTATGTTTTTCCTCGGGAGGTGGCGATGATCTTCCCCTCTGCTGGATGGTGAGATTCGGCACGGACCTACCGACGTGGTTTTCCCTCAACCAGGTGTCTTCCACCAGCGGGGCACCACCTCAACCGGGACAAGCTCTAAGCTCTCGACCAGTCTCCCGGCATGTGAGGTAGGGTAGTGAATGTAAGTAAGGAATGAGGAAAGGACAACGAAGAGGAAGGAAAGATCGTGTGTGGTCAATGGCTCGTTTGGTACCGTACTGCTCCGGCATTCGCCTGGTGTTCATTGGAGAAACCACGGAAAACTACCGATCAGAGCAGCCGGCCGCTAGAATTCTCCTCTAGACAGCGACTGGGCTAGACCTAGCTCTGTAACTAGTGTTGAAAACGGTGCCACCGTCGGAACTCAAACCCCAGTTCGTCCCGGTCAGAGGCACTGGAGGGTGCTGGGGAAGGGGCGCGCCGAAGGAGCCGGCCGCAGGCTGCGGGCGTGGCTGAGAGTCGGTGGCGGAGAAGAAGGCAGGGACCGGTGCGAGGGTGAGAGTAGCAGGAGGGTGGGAGGGTCGAGGGAGGCGGGAGGAGGGGCGAGGGGAAGGCAAGAATTTAAAAAGTCGGCGACTCGCGCGAACTTCCCGCTCGGGCTAATTTCCTGCCCTTCGCGGTTCACAGCCCCGTGCGCCCCGCTCCGCTCCGCTGGGCTCCTGGCTTCCCCTTGCTTCGACGCCTCGTTCGTGCTTCGCCCCTCATCGCCCCCCCCCCCAATCGCCAACAAGAGGCTATTTTCGATTTATTTGCGGTTGTTTAAAGGCGAAGAAGGTGCGTATTAACTTAATTTACAACACTTTTACATTACATATATACGCATATGTGATAAAATGTTTTAAAATCAAATAATAAATTTTGTCTTATTTGTCGAGATCAATAAGCCGAGACAAAAAATAATCAACTATCGAGATCATGCAAGAAACAATCATTTCACTCACGAATTATAAATATTTTTCTACAGTGATATAAAAATGCTTCTATTACGAATAATAATTTTTATACTTCTCTTCATTGTTTTCGAAGCAAATCACCATCTTCGTACGCCACCACAGTGGCAAAAGTCAATTTTACATGATAATGCCACATTTTTCAGATGCCTTACGAAAATCTCACTTCGCGCACGCGTAGCGATACGTAAAAATCCTTTTTTTTAAAATTAATTTTATTTTAGGTCGCTTTATAACTACAATGGTCATCAGCGACCTCTTTAATATTACAAATTTTGACATACAATGTAAGATACTGTAACGAAAAACCCCCTCTCACACTGCTACCGATATCGATCACGCCCACGAAACGGGCGCCAATGCAACGAAACCCCCCCTTTCCTATTTACTAAAACGCCCTACGAATTGGGCACTAATGTAATGAAAATCTCCCCTCTCAACTCCTATTGTTGATCACGAAAAACTTCCTTGCTTATCACCTGTAATATCTACAATGCACACCACTGTGCCCCCCCTTTTACTATCCGGAGTTTTCCTGTTTACATAAATTTATCAGGGCGGGCCGTGATTTGTTCTCTACAGAACACAAGCGCCACGCCAATGCAGGGACCAGGATCAGCTAGCTATGTGATAAAAACACCGGTTACGTAACATCAAAACGAGAACTCAAAATCTCGTTTGTTTATTTTCTTTTTAACCAACAGAAACATTAATACCCTCATAAAAGAATCAATACCACACAACATCAACAAAACACGATATCATAAAAATCACAAAAATCAATAAACATATTATACCCAAACGTTATTACGAAATAATGAGCTCAATACTGTGGCCACACCCATTACATTGCAATCCCCCCCAAAGTTTCCAGTTTTGGCTTTGCAAACCATTTATTCTCCCCAAGAGCAAAGAAATCAAAGTCATTGACTTCACTGGAGTGTTGCAAAACAAAAAAATATTCCACTTCCCTTTCGTTGTTAACGAAGCAACGACCGGGTCCACACACAAGATCTCACGCCGTCATGCGTAAGCACTCTGCTCCACTGCTGCCTGCTAGCGCCGAATTACCAGTGCCCCCCAAATTGGCACTGACCATGGCGACGATATGCAAAGACGCGCTCGAGTCTGCTGCACCTCGGCACTCCTCGTTCGGCGACATCCGCTTCGATTTTTCAATGGTCGAAGTAACACCAGTTCCAAACATTAGTAGAAAAACTTTCAAACTTCACAAAACTCAAAATTATGATCGCGCGTGGCATAGCTTTATATATTACTACTAAAATAGTTCACATCACACGGCATACAGTTCCGCCACCTTGCGAATACAAGTCCGAAGGAGCAACACCTTCTCGAAATTTTATAAGTTCGCGTGTTAAAATAATATCACGAGTGACGCGGAGTACAACTCGCCACGAAGTTATTCACTCCTCTCACAGTTTATAATAGTTCACTAGTACGAGTCCAGAAGAGAACACTTCATCAAAAATTACAAATCCAAATTTTTAAATTATTCTTGCAACAAGCGACGCGGATTCTGCCTCTCGCTACCAAGCTATTCCCCCATCTCTGACCCCCATTGTTGTCCTAAAGCATTTATAGCTTTTTTCCGAACAAAACAATAGCGCCTCTATTGTCTTCTGCTTTATAACTTATAAAATAGTTTATTATTAATTTCTAACACTTCCTGGATTGTCTTATTATATTGTAAAATTCCCAATTAAAATTTCGTATCCATTCCACTTCTTAGACATCACTTTTCTCGCTTCATTTTGTTAAATGAATGCTTTTTCGTGCGTCTCATGCCTACAAACATCGCTCGTTTATTTCTCAATTAACTAATGTAACATAATGTTTATCTATTAATGTTCGGCGTCCTAAAATTGTGTCACCACGTTTATAATTTGGCCCGTATTCCACGGAATACTTTGGTATATGCCAAATCTCGGTAGACACACTAGTTTTCGTTTAATTTATTAATATATCCAAACTTTTCTGAAGTGACGTCACGACCATTGTTGTTTTCGTTCTTTAACATGTTAAAAGTCAATGTCGTGATCACAAAACTCGCGATATTATGCGTTTCTGTGACCCGATTTAGCTGAAACAAACTTTATTCTGTTCCTTATAATTTTGCGCGTTGACTAGTAACATGCAACCATTAATTCCCCACTGCGTTCACATGTTCGTCCGAAATACTCGTTTCTCTTAGATCACCTTCACTTGTTTTTTCTATATTCCGCTCTGGAAGTTTCTACATAAAGTTCTATACCCGGTTCATAAACCAATGGTCACCTCATGTTATTTACCTATTTCATTTGTAATAGATGGCTAAACTATTACAATACTATTCTTAAACCACACCTGCAGTTCACATTAATTATTTACATCATTACATAATTATTCACCTTATCATTATTTACCCAAATCCTTATTTTTATGATTGTAGAAAAAATGTATTGTCATGGGAAAAACTTTGAACTTCTTCGTGCGCTGTCAAATGGTGGGAAAATGAAAGAGATCGGTTTTGTACTGTAATATAAAGCATAAAAACTAGATAATTCTGAAAATATTTATTAAAAAATATTATTAAACGTGAAATATTGAAGGATATTTATTAAAGTATATAATTGAAATTATTTTGTAAGGCTGTCACTTAGAATTATTTAAAAGTTCAAGAAGATCCAAAAGATTTCGGACAGTCATAAAATTAACAATTTTTATTACGGCGACGTTTCGAATGTGTGATGTACATTCATCTTCAGGCCAAATGTATACAAATAACTAAAACTATAAAAATAGAGAACAAAAAGGAAATACATGTACATATTTTTAAGAAATAACAAATTAATTGAAAAATATTAAACAAAAAAGAACTATACTCACACTAAAAAATTTTAAAATTGGTTTAGAAGTATGTCAGATAACTTTTGATATAATAATTTTTGTTATACTAATTTCGTTACATATTCATGTGTAACCTTGATAAATAAAAATTTAAACAATCACAAGTCAGAAATAGTTGACGTTAGTAAAAATGTTTACATTAGAAGTACACAGCACAAGATAAACAGACTCATTTTTAATAATAAATCAATGTAATGATGGCTCAATCTTTAGAAAGAGCGCTCATGCTTCTAAGGAAGTATGGACAGGTTGTTCCGAAGCGTGGAGGTTGTGGGAAGGGTAGGAGTAGAAGAGGGAGGAGGAGGAATGTCATTGGAAGTCGCACGACTTCTAAGGTTGTATGGGACAGGATGATGAGAATTGGAAAAACGATATCTTGAGTAGAGGTATGCGTATCATCATTATTACCATAAAGACTATTTAATTTTGAATGTTTTAGCTTGAAATTTGACAAGATAGAGTCATAACATTTGGCAAACTGGTTGCATTCTAAATTGGTGTTCATAGAAGGATTGATTTTTATAAAAAGAGATTCTAAAACAAGTCTTGAACTCCAATTCTTTTCAATTTTCAAAACAAATGGACAACGAAAATTTATTTTATGGTTGTGCCTAATTCTGTGGGTGGTCAAAGAATTTTGTTTTTCCAAAGGCAATCTTATATTATTCATATGTTCCTTCACTCTGTCTCCCAGTTTTCTGCCAGTCTGTCCTACATATACCAAATCACAATCTAGACATTTTAAAGAATATACAGAATTGACAGTATAAGATATCATTTAAGGCAGAAAAAAATAAATCATGTGGCATTGATGGAAACATTTTAACGATGTCCAACAAGATAAAAGATTGATTGTTTTGTTTAATATTTTTCAATTAATTTGTTATTTCTTAAAAAATATGTACATGTATTTCCTTTTTGTTCTCTATTTTTATAGTTTTAGTTATTTGTATACATTTGGCCTGAAGATGAATGTACTTCACACATTCGAAACGTCGCCGTAATAAAAATTGTTAATTTTATGACTGTCCGAAATCATTTTGGACCTTCTTGAACTTTTATATAATTGAAAATTGAGCTAAATACATATAAAGCTTGATTATTAGGGTACATATTTTTAATTTTTTCTATTACATATTAAATTCAAGTTTGATACAAACATGTTTTAAAAATATTTTCTTAAACTTTGAACTCTTTTGAGTAACAGAAATTCAATTATCTTCGAAACTGTGAACGCAAATGAAGCGTGTGAACAATTCGTGTTCTCTCACCAACAATCAGACCCGTTTGATAGTGGGAAGAACTGAAGTAATTTAATTATTTTATACGTTTTCATTGATCAGATGACTTGATTGCAGGTAGACTGGTTGGTAGTTAAGTGGTCTGGGTTCGATTAGAAGTGCTCGAAGGTAGAAGCTAAGCAGTCTAATCACTTAACGTTGGATCACCCTCGCTGAAGTGTCATTTCATCAACACTATCTGGAATGTATTGATGAGTTACATGAATTGATGTCATTTAATTGTATTTTGTTAATGCTAATTCATTAAAGGGTTCAGAAATTCTTCGTATAAACACATTTATTTGATTAAAATTCTTGCAATATGGTGACCTATTTAATACGAAATGTGAAGAACATTTCCAATTTGTATTTTAACGAAAATTCCATTCGAGCTATAATATCTCTTTTCTGATTCATATAGTTAGGTTTTAAAATATCAACGTTTTCATAATTATCCATTACCAATGCAATTGCGGTATAATTGGGGAATCAATTTTTCAATATTTTGTAATAAAACGAGTATAACGTGTTAAAAATCTAGAGAGGAAATAACTGCAGTGAAAAATTTAACGTAGGATTCGAGAGTTCTGGGATCAAGAATATTTTTCATTCTATAAAACATCTTTACAAGAGACTCCTTTCCTTTGTAACATTAGAAAAGAATGAACAAGCTGCAGCCTTGCTACCAAGAAATAGGGCTGGTCCCAGAGAGAAAATCTGAGAAACATCCTCAGAGGAACGCCACTTGTGGCTTCATTGCCATGTTGGCAATCTTGTCTTATCTGCGATGGCGCGGGACGTCGAGCACAACCTGTGCGAGAAGAGGATCCCTCGCAGAAAAGAACATCGCCACTATCCGAGGACACACCAATTATAACTTTCGTGAACAACTTCAAACAGCTTGTCATATCTGGTCTGCTTCCAGTTCACTGTTCTCAGTTATATTTTTTCTTTCAGAGGGACAGTAATTTACATTTCTTTCTTTTGCTTTGTTTTGTTATCTCGGATTCTAATACGGAAAGTACAACGCTTCGGAGGAAGTAAATTGGCGAACAAATTTAGAATGAGAATGAAGTACAATTAGTAAAATACATAAATACGTAACACTTAATATTACGGAATACTTTAAATAGGTAAACATATTGATGGAAATTTATCATTATACAAAGTAAGTATTTCAGTGCCAATATAAGAGAAGAAAAATGGATGTATTTTTATATGAAGATATCAAAACATGTGAGAGGCAACGATATAAAATATCTCAATATTTACCCTAACCTGTAACAAATTTATGGAATATATTCTTTGTATTATGACCTCGCCTGTTTGTGTGTGCATGATACGATCCACAAGATAAGATAAAGTAGCTCAGTTGGTTTACACCACACTACAGCTGGTCATATACAAATTTGTGGGGTTCAAGGACATTGTTTCTCCGCACTCGTGTATCACAAAAATTACTCAAATTAAATCTATTTTCAAATGAAATATACTACAAACTCCAAGAATTCCCATCAATTGCTTTACAAAAATTATACAAGGCACTACAAAAATCTTCCCTGAAAACAAATTCTTATCTAACTAACATACCTTCAAGAATGTACACTCAATCACAATATTACATAAAATAAGATTGCAACTCTTTGAATAAAATTGTTCAAAAGAAAAATTAATTCAAGTTATTTCTAAATTTTAAGAATCTTTAAACTAACCTCTATCAATTGAATTATTAATCACATTGACATGAAAGAAACAAATATTTATGATGGTTGACTTGCTTAATCAAGCCATCTATCATTAGTCTGATTTGATTCTATTGTACTCTGAGAAATCACTATATTACACACACATAGCTTTCAGTGTAAAAGAAGTACTATGATTACTTTTTCCACCTTTAAATTACAGTTATACAATCGGGAGTCAAACGCGTTGGTTTGCTACATCTTTCAATTACTTAATTTAATTTCTCAAAGAAAAATTGATTTTCACGTTTTCTAAATTCAATACTGTGAGTTATATCATGTCTTGCTAACCTCTTATTTCGTTACTAATTCCGACGTGAGTTCAGACAAAATGAAGTTCACACTGAAACCTTCTTACTTGCGTAACAAATCACAGCAGGAGAAGTTTTATCGTGCTCCACCAACACTGAAACACACAGCTCTCTTTGCGACTGTCGCATGACATTCAGATGGCCTTTGACCCCGGCCACCTCAGTCCTCGTTTGGTGGAATACAGACTTTTGAGCTAGTTTCCGCAGAAAAACGTTGTTTTTCAGAAACTTTATATGACATTATTTAAAGCACATGTACTTATAAATACAATAATATTAACTAATTGCCGCTAATGTAAATATTAACGACGTGAGAGACAAGTAAAAAATATTTTTTTTGTAATGTTTAAAAAAAAACAAAGAACAGAGCAATACGGAGTTTATGTCAGCTCATAGAGTACATTAAGCACTATCCTTACAGAAAGTTTAAAGAAGAAATTTGGAGCCATTTTGAGAAAATCTTGGTTTTGTAATTTTTAAAAATTGCACATATTGTAAGCAATATTGTTCGAAAACTACTAAAATTTTCAAAAAAATGTACATGACTTTAATAAAAGAACTCACTTTGGAGAAAAAAATTAATTTAAAGGAAAATATCAATGTTCAATTTTGCTTGTAGGAAAACGCGGAAAAAATCACACTTTTGCAATTTTCAAAAATTCAGAGGTTAATCGTGAAAATCGGACTTATGCCACCTTAATAAGTGTATTTTTACTCTATTCTTAGAGGAAATTTAAAGAAACAATTTGGAGCCGTTTTGAGAAATTTCGAATATGTCCGGGTGCTTCATGTAAAGTAGCCGCAAATTTTGAAGAGAGTTTTTGAAAATTGCGATGGCTTGAGTGGAACCATATCGACCGGGGAATATCCATTTACAATAAATCGTACTTTTTGTTTAGGCGTTACTGTTCTTCACAGGCTGACGACGGTCCGACGTTTTGAAATAAAAAAAACATTTTTTCGGTATCAGGGGACCCCAAAACGTATATTTCCTTCAAAATCTTCGAAATCGTTTTCCCGCAGCATTTACATAACTTTTCCCTATACTACGTATATTACTTCGTATATACGTACGTATAAGGGAAAGTAAAAACTGAAAGAAAAAACAATCATGAGTGTACACTACTACACTCGCACGTGCTCCTTCCTTCCAACTATAACGTATTTTACACGCTACACTGGTTTCCCTTAAATAAATGTTCCATAATTAATCCAATTTCATTATGAATGAAATCAAATTACCTCTTGCATGTCTTTTTGCGAAGAGTTATTGCTTGCAGGAGATGTTAACGCATTCGGCACTCTCTTCTAATGCACCGTTACGCCACACTACTTCACAGGTCACTCGTTCTCCTTGGAAAAAACAGTTTACGCAAAATGTGGGGGATCGTGTCGCCTGCATTCTTCTCTTTTGATAAGTTTCAGCACTTCCTTTGCCAGCATGGAGCGCACATTTCGAACTTCGCCAATGCTGTTTCGCATCCCTGCCGAGGAATGTGACTGGTTTTTCTAGTGGTAGGATACGGGTGGTCACAATATGTATAGTGTAATATTAAAAATGTAAGTAGATTGTAGTAAGTTTTAAACTATTTCATTTACAAGTAATAGATTCAATTCAATTACTCGGAGACTGTCCAGATAACATTTAAACCCTGCTGCATATGCGCCAGTAAAAATAATTTGTATACCAGTGGTTATCTCTGTGATGCGTAATTTGAATTTTAGCTTATCTTCCTTCACTACCATTTAGGTGTTTCAGACACAAAAATACTACGTTTACTGGCATTGAAAGTTTATATGAACTAGAATGTTAAACAAGAACAAGATGTTTGTTAGGAAGTCGTTTCGATCTCGCCCTGCAAGCTCCGATCTACGGGGTGCTTAGCCGCGCACGGTTTGATCGAGGTTATTCTGGTGACGACAGCGTAAATTCTATTAGCGCGAAGGGGCAAATATAACATCTGGAAAACGATCACAAACAGGTTCTGTAAAAGAACGGTGTTCTGAATAAGATCTAAGACGCTCTATCAACCTGAGAAAATCTCAGTCGTCAGGTGTTTCGCAGGGTAAAGGAACAACTTTTCAGCGTATGACGACTTATCAATGATTTACCAAATTATAACTGCATTTTACTCTCACTTACGTAATGAAATCAATTATTTATTCAAAACTTCTTGCTAGGTATTAACAATCTTCAGGAGTACCAGTTATAATAATAATAATTATTATTTTATGGAGATAAATGCAGGCTTGCTCATAAAGCATGATTTAGATTCCCCGATTTAGAATGTTGTTTCAGAATGACAAGTGACGTAAAACGGAAATGTTTGAACATCAAGAAAAACTTTTAGCAATGCAAAACTTTAGATTTATTCGTATTCACATGAAGAGTAATCTCGCTTCGCCCATGTATCAGGCAAACCTCAGACATACCTGCAAAGATTGTTTTTGTGATGTTATACAATTTCACAACTGTTTTAGTTCTGGATGAACACTACCATTAAACATATTCTTTCATGCTTGTTATGCGTACACATTTCAGTGTAACGAGGGCTACGAATCTACGGCGGCGATTTTTTGCTATATACGATGTACACATCTGTTCGCAGGCAATGTGTTTTATGCACCTACGCTATGCCAATTATATGCCAATTTATATGCCAGTTGTATTCGCCTGTAGACACGCAACATTGATATCACTCCCATACTATTAAAAATTGCAAATAAAATTCTTTTTATTCAATAATAAAACCATTAATAACTCAAACTTATTTTGGACAGTGTTTTCCTGTCATTAGTGACAACAGAAAATTGTAAGTGACAGCTTCAAAAACATGTGGGTTATTAATGATTTCATGATTGAATGAGAAATCAGTTTAAAATCTTTGTTTGATGACATCATTGTCTTCTTTCCCTTTAATTTTAATATGAACGCATTTTACAAAAGTTCCAGGCCTGATACGTGCAGGAGGTAAATCGCAAAATGAATTCTCTAAACTATCCTTAACATTTTTCTGAGAATAGAAGATCAATAATCATCGCAAGACCTACTTGAAGAGCAGATATTTACATTTACATCAACACCTTAAGATTTTTGGGATGTTATATATCTTATCCCGGCAAGGCAGATGTGGGCAGAGGAAGATTGAAAATCCAATCTCATGTGCAACAAGAGTAAAAGAACTCTCAGAGCCAAAGTTAGGGGCGATACATTGCTAAAGTTCCATAAAGTGACGGCTGTGCCCTGTGGATTATGTGGTAGTTAAAACTGGACACTGAATTCTAGGACTTATGGCAGAATCCCAAGCAGCGGAGATGAGATTTTTAAGATCAATTTTAGGAGTCACAAGAAGAAACAGTATAGAAATGAATGCATCGGGAGAACCCCTTGGAATCTATAACCTGAATAATAAAATAGAAGAATATAGGAAGAAATGGAGAGGACCATATAAAGAATGAGTGTATGAACGCTCTCCAAAACAAGTCCAGTGCTACACACCCAGAGGGAAATCGGTTGATCTAGGAGAAAATGAATCGATCAATGAGTCGCAACGACCAACTGGTCTAATTTTTGAAGGAGAAGAAGAAATGTACAGTAATAATACCTATTACAAACTGATCCCAAATTCGTGAAGCTTCCAATATAGATAATCAAAATACAGATTAAACAAAAAATTACTACTTAGAATTTAAGTATAGATAAAACAGATTTTCGGCACCCGTCCGGGGGTTTGACCCGGTTCTCGTCACGTTACCGTTATCATCACATCACAGCTCCAACTTTAATTTTACATAATTATATTACTTCTGTTCAAGACATGAAACATTGAAACGTTATACTTATTACCACGGCAAAATTTACGCATACGCAATTTATTCAGGATTTGTGAAAGGGGAAAACAAATATTGTGCTTCCTTCGACCGATATCCAGTAAAATCTGAATGAAGCCATTAAAAGAATTCATTTTTGCTAAGAAGATTAATATATTGTGAATTTTAAATTTTACATTTATTTTAAAATTATCATTTGTAAAAATAAAAAAATATGGGAACCATTCATAAAAAAATTAATTGTTTTTAAGGTGCATTCGTAAATTAAAAAATCCAAATAATTAAAATTTGAATTTTGAATTAATAATTCAAAAAAGTGTACTTAACGAAAAATCTCCTAAATTCTGTACAGATACTGCAGTAGAGTAACAAGAAGATCGTTACATCTACAGAGTGGATGACGTTCTTATGTTCATGACTCGAACGTGGAGGATTGTCGTCCCTAGAAAAGAAGATGTATTCAACCATTTACTAAAAGAATTTCTTGCGGAAGAATGCGGCGGGTAGTTTTCCGTGGTGTCTCGAATCTATATCAAGCGAATGCTGTAATTACACCGTTAACAAACGGGTTACGAATAACACGCGATATTTCCTTCCTCATCCTTTTCCCATACTCTCTCGTTGCACACAAATTTATAAACACTATATTACCACACACGTGTGTACGGTGGGGCAGTGTCCCGTCGAGGGATGATACTTATGGGGGGGGATTCCCTTGAAGGCTACGTAAATGTCAGAGCTGGATCTCACGTTTCGAGATCGCTGGCGGTCCGTGGCCAGTTCGTTAAGGTACTGCTCAAGTATTCGCTTGGTATTGATTGAAAAAAATCGCGGAAAACTACCAAACAGAGTTTGAATTCTTCACCATCTGCCCACTGAATTCGATCTAACCCTTTAATTAGATTCAAAAAATTCACCACCACCGTCGCGCGATTCAAACCCTTGGGCCTTCCGATCAGAGTCCGCTGTAATGGTGGCACCTCTTGCTCTCAGCTAACCTCAACCCGATAGTTTTTGCTGGTGAGTGCACGTTTGGCTTTGCTAGAGGAAGCGCTGACAATGGCGATGGCAGTATGTGGGGCGCAGTGTCTTCTTGGCGCCAAGTGCGGGGACTGAGAAGAACCGAATAAAGCGATAAACGGAAGTCTGAATTGATTTTACGTTTTTGCCTGTATAACGAGCGTAACGGAATCATCTCGTTCCAATTACATGAAAAAATAGCTAGGCTCAAAGAGATATAGTTTGAAGAAAGTGTTGGTAGAATTATATTACGTAAGGATTGTAAAACCACGTGCCAGAGAAGCGGGAATGAAAATTATCTTTTGCTTTGAATCTGCTTTACAATTAAGTATCGGGTTTCAGTAATACCAGTGTCGGAGAGACCAACGGAAACGTAGAGAAGTAGATTACAAGAATACAATTGCATCAAAAATGTTAGTTGGGGTGAAGAAAATAATGAAGGAGTGAAAATGGATATCGGGAAGCTGTGCTTCCAGCATAGGATGGAGTAACGGAGTAGGATAATGGGACATGTGTTGCAGAGAAAAAGAGGCGAAGGAAACGGAAAAAGCAACGGCAGCGGAAGAGGCTCTGGAACTGGCTCTCTGAAAGGCTAAGGGAGCACGCCTCTGACGAAGGATGGCGTAGCTTCCGCCGTGCCTGGCGCCTGCAACGGCGGGTGCAGCGAGAGCAGGGCGAAAGCTTTACGCAGACTGACCCGCGCCGAGGCGCTAGTGTCGCCAACGTTGGCAGTCCTCCAGAGTGCGTCCTTCCAGTCGCAGGATCTAATTATGGTGTTTGCTTCAAATTCCGAAACTTGTGCGGGGAGGCGAATAACCAGTAATTAGCCGGTGATATATTTATTCAGCCCACAGGGGTACCGGTTATTAACTCCTAATCAATGATTGAAACGTCAAATGAATGGTAATTACTCCTGCTTAAAGTCTGATGGAAAAAACCCTCGACGATGGTTGAGCCAGTCTGTGAAGCTTCATACCTGAATGTATTTAATTGTCTACGAAATTGCCCTTGTAATTATAATTAATGAATGAAAATAATTAAATGATAATGTGCATTATAGGATGAGAGGACCCGGCGAGCCGTGATCAGTGATTTAAGCCCTTAATGCTAGAGAACTTGGCGCATCGGGTCGCAATTAATCAATATTTCGTTGCCCAGATTAATAGAATTTACATGAAATGTTGCTATTGATCAAATCTCTTCCAAATGTATTATCACAACTCTTTGAATTGTGATAATACATTTGGAAATAAATATAGCTAAAATCCGAAGTGAATCAAATGAAATGAGCG
The DNA here is from genome assembly GCA_031308135.1 of Acheta domesticus. Taxonomy (NCBI): domain Eukaryota; kingdom Metazoa; phylum Arthropoda; class Insecta; order Orthoptera; family Gryllidae; genus Acheta; species Acheta domesticus. The sequence goes on from JAHLJT010002406.1 coordinate 35,298,926, forward strand.
TATGAAAATGAAAAAATTAATTTTATATTTTTATTTTCAAATTATAATTAGTATGTAATGAAAATAGATAAATTATTTGTAGTCAGGAGTAAGATTTCTTGAATTTATTTTTTTGCCCCGCGAAGCACGTGTGCACGCCATCCTGTATTTACGGGTTTTTAATTTCATTATTCTCGATAGAAGGTGCGTGCAAATTTTTATTAAGGGATCAGCACTTAACTGGCGCATCCCCCAAGGTTGTTAGCCCTAGGGATATGTCAGATGAAATTATGGATAACGAGTGAAAGGGCGACACACCACATACAAACACATTCATTCCGAGGTGGACTCGACCCCGCAATTCTTCCGTCCAAGATCGCCACGGCACTACTGCTTAAGCCATTTCGGCTATACGGACTGGCTAAATCCTGAGTTGTTGTTATTATATTACTGTTATTATTATTGTTGTATTATTATTGATATTATTATTGTTACATTATTATTGATGCTATTATTATTATTATTATTATATTAAATTTTAACGAAAATATGAGAAAATAGTCAAGTAAATCATCATCAAAATCGAATGTGTGTAAGCCTTACAAAAAATGTACATTTTATAGTCCTCGTATAGTTAGTTTTGGAACGAAGCAAAAAATAATAAAACAATGTAAGCTTCACTTCAAATTAAAAATATCTACGGGGATGGATGGTGTTGGTCATGGTTATGAAAAACAGAATTTCCACTTTCTAAGAAGAAACTACTTTACTGTTGTTAGGAATGATGCTATCTAGCAAGAAAAGAGCGATTGTGTACATCCAGAATACAGCACCGAGAGATCTTCCGTTGACCAAGCACTCTCCGAATTACCTGCCTCCCGACAGCAGCTCTCGTAGACGAGAAAGTTTTCCTGGAATTCCCCCAAAGGAATTGTCGACCGCCACGAGGTGATCACGACCAGCGTGTCGGTCCCTACGTAGAAGGCAACGACGCTACCGTCGCTTCTACTGTGGCCACCACCGCCGCCGGCCCGCCACCGCCACCGCCACCGCCACCGCCACCGCCACCGCCACCGCGCCACCGCCACCGCCACCGCCACCGCCACCGCCACCGCCACCGCCACCGCCACCGCCACCGCCGCCGCCGCCGCCGCCGCCGCCACCGCCGCCGCCACCGCCGCCGCTGCCGCCGCCGCCGCCGCCGCCGCCGCCACCGCCGCCGCTGCCGCCGCCGCCGCCACCTCCTCCGCTGCTGCCTCCGCCTCCGCTGCTGCCTCCGCCTCCACCGCCGCCACCGCCGCCTTCACCTCCGTCGCCGCCTTCGCCTCCGCTGCTGCCTCCGCCTCCACTGCCACCTCCGCCGCCGCCGCCGCCGCCGCCTCCGCCGCCGCCTCCACCGCCGCCGCCGCCGCCGCCGAGAGATGTCAACAGACTTACCAGGGAAGCAAACATCCGAATGGCGCCTCGGAGCGCTGGTCGTCCACGTCGTAGTCGTCATTATCGTCGTCGTCCTCTCCGCCTCTGATGTCCCCACGGATGCACTGGTCAATTTCATCAGTCTTGAGGGGCAAACATATCTTTAATCTTCTAAAATAAGCTTGTTCTATTTCCATTTATTTGAACTATGCTCTCATGCAAATAGGTTTTAATTAAAACTGCGATCTTCCGTTAGAGGGTTTTGCCGCGTTCAAGCGAATCTCACGAATCTTAAGTCAACAGCATTCTGGAATATCTCTATTAGAGAAGGAGTGCTCTATTAGAGATGTTTCGCAGTTATGCACATTGATTTCCGAGAATGATTGAGATGTCTTAAAGTTAAGTATAATTTCGTAAACTGATAACTTAGGCCCGGAGATTTTTGTCTCGTCCTTTGTATCTTTTTAATTGTGCCACAAAAATTAGTCATATGTTAGCATTTTTATTCATCTTGGCTCTTTTTATAGGTCGTATAAAGTTATATTTTGTCGACATTACTCTTTTGCCATATCCCCATCATTTTTACTTAGAAGGGAATTTTAATCATTTTTGTATTATCAATTTGAAACTATTTATTTGCCTTTTTGCTCATTGGCAAACGTCAAGTACGTTGTGGACATGACATTTGATTTTCAGAAGATAAGAAGAATTAGCACTTCACAGAGTGGTTTGTACGAGAATAGCCTGAAAGGTGTTCATACATCAATTTTTAGTTATAATGACATCGTGCATTTCACAAAAGAAACAATCACTGTCCTCTCATTGAACCGGAATTACCATTAAAGGGAAGAATGTTTAAGAAAAATAAATTTTTTTCTTAAAGTGTAGCAGCCATAACAATTACATTGATCATTCTTTGTATAATCGGTCAGTTTCTTTTTGATCACTTTTCATGTAATCAAATCTCTTTTGATTCAAATATCAAATTGTCTTGATTCGATTGATAAAAGTCACTGTTGTTCCTCTTTAAAAACGACTACTTTTTCCCTCAAAATATTGTGCAATAATAGAAAACATAAAAATGCATTAAAGTCAGTTGTTCATTAAAGCCAGTCATAAACATATCAATATTTTTCTAATACTCCAGGATGTATTATGTTCAAAAATGTCTGCAAAAAAGCAACTTATTTAACAAATTAATGCCAATTTTGTGGTAAATTTAGCAAATTTAGAAAGTACTTTAACTATTGTTTCCAAAATGCGCCTTCTCGGGGTATTTATTTTCATATTTTCATTATTATATTCACATTTAAAATATTTTTAAAATTAAAAATATATTATTCATAACTTTTCAATACTTACAGCCCTTTAATGTGGGGTCTTCGTTTTTATACTGAGATAAATGTGTTACTTATTCATGAAATTTAAAGACTTTAAATACAGTTTTAAGTATTTCTTTATTACCAGTGTAAATACAATTGAAAAACTTTTTAAAATTTTAAAATGAATTGGAATAGATGAAAATGAAGCATCTCATAAAGCAAGAAGATATATAATAAAAAAAACATAACGTGCAAGTTGTAACATACAACAGCCAACATTACAGGATCAGTAAGTTTTATGAAGATGATAATAATTGTCACAGTCGAAAATAGTTTTGAAGTGACGCACCACGATCATTCCAAAATTTACGTCCGTTTAATATGAATTGGGAATTTACAAAACTTTTTGTCACATTTTGCAATGGCAGTGAGTAATGATGTAATGAGAAAGAGGCGTCGTTTGGTTGCAAAATGACCCTCTTCTGATGTGTCTCTAAAGTGTTCTTGAATACACGATTAAGAGGCAAAAAAAACCTATATCTTGGATTTTATGTTGTTTGTATTTCAAGAAGTTAAAGCAATGAGGTCATTTATCGGCATATTTTATGCAGTAATGTAGGAGGTACCACACCACCACCTAATTCTCTCTCTTTCTAATTAAAAAAGTAATGAAGAGTCCGTCTGTATCTACCACGAATGTTAAGTGAGAAAACATTTCAAAGGTATTTTTTCCGTGATTTTTAAAGTAATGTGATTCAACAGATTGTACCGAGCTTTTAACCTAATTTTAACATGAATTTAAATCTTTTAATGTGTTAAGTATTAACATCTTGTTCTTAATTGATTTACGGTGGAAGTTAATTATCAAAACATCTTAAGTTATATACTTTTATGGTTAGAATCTGAAAATGATTACCAGATACTTTGAATTATTCATACACTTACCTTACTCATTTACCTACGTACTATAAAACTATGTCTTACATCAAAATATGGTTTAATGAGAACATAGAGTGTTCTTTTATTTCTCCAAAACTACCTTTACGGACTTCAGTTGTCATTCAAATATATATTTTTTCTGCTCCCATTTTGTAATTTTGTCAATGGATGGCTGCAACCAGTTGCATAATGATACTCGTTACGATACAGATTTCATTGTGATACAATATCTTCACCAACTACAGAGACGTTTACAAACCAAGTTTTGATTAATCCTTGAGAATCGTTCTAGTAATTGTTTCGGTTGATTGTGTTCATTATAATTGTATTTAAAATATATTATGCATGCCAGTTTTAATTTCTTTTATTATTAGTACTTTTTTCGTGGAATATTATTTAAAATTATTGGATCGTAATTTCTCTTTAATCCTATTTGACTAAAGCAGGGATAAACCAAGGTCACGTGAGGTAGGGTAGGGAGCTGTCCACTAAGTGACCTGGCTTAACCCTGCATGTCAACTGCCACGAAACGGTTCAGTGCAAAAGTTTAACTTATAAAAGTTACTATAAGTCCTAGAAAAAGTACCGTATGAAATTCGATGTAATGAGTATTAATACACTCGTGTGAAGTTTACGATACTCGTCTGTTACTGGCTCATATCGTAATATCACACTCTTTTATTAATACCCATCATTACATCATCAATAAGAAAGGAACACAAATTTAAATCACAATAGTTCATTATGAAACGTACTATTGAGAATTCAATTTGTGCTCTTTTCTTATTTTGTTTCTAAAGAATGAAATGCTTCGTGACAAACTTGCCGCGTGACTCGTTTGAACATGTCATTTAGAGTTTTAAATCGTATGTTGCTGTCACCCAAGAACCGAAATAATTCTCAAAGACATTCATTTTGCCGTTTGTCCTACCCACGGTGGCGAAGATGGAGGTGTCCTAGGATCGCTGGCGAGATTGAAGATATGCTTCTGTCTACCGCCCAAACGGCATAGTACGTGATGCCTTTGAATATTGAAGCTGCTGATACACCGAGTGCCCTGGATTGATTGCGTTGGTTTCCCTTGTCGAGATTGCGCGAATAATCCGCCTTTGCCGAACAACGGCACACCCTGCGCTGAGACACCGGCACAGCACGGCACGGCAGGCACAGTGCCCGCCTATCTCCGTAGGTGACTCCGTCCCTTCATTCGCTATCTGCCCCGGTCCCACCCTCCCCCTCCCCGTCGCTGCAGATCGGGTCAGCCTATGTTCCCACCCCACCCACCCCACCCACACCGCTATGCTTCCTCTTTGTACCCCTTGTTCTCCACGATGTTGCACTCTCCGCTGCCACCGCAGCACCTCCTTCACCCACGCCACTCAATTCTCCGTTTACTTTGTTCTACCGGCTGCGGTAGGTCACAGGCAACATTTGATTCTGCAACATAGTTGATTGGGAGATCTAGGATTCGAGTCTAGACGGTGTCTATTTTTGACAATAGCAACAAAGCTGGATAGAATTCAATTACGTCTAAAGAAGAATTCTTGAGATCGGCTGCTAAAATCGATAGTTTTCCGTGGATTCTCCAATCCATACCAGCGAAAGCGATGCCCTGACAAACGGGACAAGGGCTGTGCGATCTTCCCTTCCCTTCTCCTTACACATACACCCACCAACTGCTACTACGCACACATGCACTATTACATATATCATTCATTGTCATACACGTCCTGACTTGCAATGTCAGATCGGTGCTTGGAGCTTGTCTCATCTGAGGCGATGCCCCTTTGGGGGAGTTTCTTGGAGGGGTTGATCCATACAATGCGACGTGTAGTTCGGCTCGGATCTCATATTCCAGTGGGGTAGAAATACCGTCACGTTCCGGGACATAATACGCGCTACACATACAGGAGCTTTGGCTTAAGTAGTTGACGCGCTTGGACACAATATATATTGACATATTACGTTACTCTTCACGATGTTGCTCTCTCACGCCCACAGCACCTCCTGTAAGCACCGCTACTCCTCACTTCATTTTATTCTACCTTCACTATATCCTCCCTTCTGTCCGCCTAGCCTACAAAACCCAGGACTCCTACTTCCATAGACATCTCAGCCTCTTGTGCAACAAAACGGCCTTTACCTCAACCCCCTCCTTTTCCGCCCAGTCACTATCCTCCCCCCTCTGTCCCTAAAGTGTCACACCAGCCCTGTGCCTCGACTCCCTTGTCACTCCTCTTCTCCTATTCATTCTACCTCCAATACGCTGTTCCCTCGCCTCCACCCCCTCCCATTCACCCTTCAGGGTCATCCCCGTCCCCGCCCCCGCCCCCGCCCTCGCCCCGCGCGACAGGCTCCCGCCCACGGCCGCCTGCTTCGGTCGATCGCCGCTCGAGCGCGCTCTATCACGTGGATTACGAGTGTTGCTCTTTGTTTAGCAAACTTTGTTACCTGTGTGTATACTGCGACGTAAAAGGAGGTAACATAGTCCTCGGCGCAGCGTTGTTGCGCCTCCGAGGGTTATGGGCGGACATCAGGGCAGCAAGATTACGGAGTCAGGCGGTTTGAATAGTGTCACTGCCAGCCCGTGTTGCCCCAGACGCACAACTTTAAACACGTTCTAACTTATTAAACGGTTATACACGTGTGAAATATAAACTCGTGGTTCTGGTGGATGTCTTTATTGCTTGAAGGCTGGTGCGCAGAGGGCTTGAAAAATGTCTCAGTCTCCAAAATTGTTTTCTTTGATTATACCTACTAAATATGAAGCTTGTGCTTCGAATCTTGGATACATGTACGTAATGTTATTTAAAAAAACGTGATTTCGCACAAGTTGGATAATTATCTACATCGCTATCAAACTATCTGTCCATTGCGATACAATTCAGCCAAGTGTACAGACAGGAAGCTGGCTTACCCGCTGCGAACTAAAGATAAGTAGTACAAGAATAGTCTATTTTCTCTAAATTTTAATAGGTTAACTAGGTAAACGACCATTTAGGAGGCCCAAATATCGTCAAAGTATTAAGTCAAAATTTGCTTCTGTTAGGGTTTTGTGAATGGCACCTACCTTGCTAATTTTCTAAATTTCTCGAGGTTGGACAGATATTAATCAACTGTGTAATTTTGCGCCATAGTACGTAAATTATGCAATGGATGCATTTGCGATGATGTGATTAGTAGTCCAGCAAACGTTTCTTAAGGAATTTTTCGAGTTTGCCTTGTCGATTCCGTTTTTGCCTACTATACCATATTCAAAACGTTGTTTAGGGAAGGATATTATTATTTTCACAGATGTTACAGAGTAAACAAAGACAAAAGACAGAAGAAAGAAGCCGAAATACGTGTCTCCGCATTGCGCCCAAATTGACCGCATTGATATTTTGAATCCCAAATGAATGATGAGGTTCGATGTTATACTTTTATTTGTATGATTTGTTTATTTTGTCTAACCATTCCTGTATATGACGCTACGAAAAATTCAATACTAATTTCCAAGTAAAGCGTTTCAATTTCAAGTAAATATTGTACAAGAGGGAAAATTTTTCACTGATGACAATCACAAGTAATTTAATTATTTCGTTGCACTTAAAAACGTCTGTAATATTAGCGATGTTTCACCGAAACTTTCCAATGGAAAATATATTACAATAAATATTTTTTTATGAAGTCATTTTTTCATTGATATCACTAAATTGAGTAATGAGTGATTGAAGAACTAAAGTTTTTAGTGTTTCTACGCCCTAAATCCATTTTAGAGAACAAGTAAACAGTTTGAATCAGCTGCAAAGCTATCAGATGCAAAATACATCAGTACTCCTAAAAAATAGTAAACTTCTATTCTGTTTGCTAATCCCAAGCTCCCATCACTTTTAATACAGCAATTTAGAGGGTTAAATATTTGCAACCAATCGATCATATGAATGCGAACTTTCCCGTACATCTGACATACATACAAGGAGGCATGTTAAAATACTACATTCAACATTCTCGTTTTTTATTTTCTAAACTCATAATTTGCATAGGAATTATCATAATTTATATTTTTGACAGCGAACAAATATTATTAAAATTACATGGATATTTGTTATTGAACTGAAATACTGTATTAGAAAAGTTGCGGACGGCGTTTTCTCGGTTAATGCAAACTTTGTCGATTTACGATTTTAATTATACAAAATTCCTTCTCTCAACATGATTATTAAATCAAACTAATTAAGTGATGGAATACATTTTAGTACTTTCTTAATGTTACGATAATGTATTAAAATGTATCTACCATTATCTAATTTTATATACTTTCCTTCAGCAGCAATAGTAATATTTAAAGATAAAATAACTATGTTGAGAGTATTAATAACCTCAAACTTTAAAACAGAATACAAGATGATGAATGAAGAACTTATTTTTTTACAATTATTAATGTCATTAGTCCAATACAGAACAAAAAGTAACGCGGGTGAAGTTTGAAAACTGGGCGTTAGCCAACGCTGATAACTAACCAAGTACGTTATTTGTAATATCGATCGTCTGTCGTTCAAAACTATTCGTAACATCACTTGTTATAAGAATAAATAATATAAAAATAAATATTTTGAGTTAAATCTGTCTTATCTGCAACTCAGTTGTTTCGATTTTTTTAATTAATGACGACTGTTAAATTCTGAACCGCTGCAGGCTGTTACGTGCTATAACTTTTGTTTCCCTGTTTTTAGGAGTTAAGTCGAAATAACGGAACGTATTACGAGGAGAGTGCTTGATTGAAAAAAAATGGTACGTTAACTAGATTCAAGATTTACAAAGCTGTCAAAAAACACCACACTCACAAATAACTATCCACATGCTATTTACGTCAAAGAGTGCAAAGAGCGCAAGAGTAAAGCTTGTTGTGTTGGTCACCGTTGATTAACGAAGTCTGGAAATCTCCCAGAGCGAACGAGTTTTTTTTAGAATGAACCATCTCGCTACTCTTGACACGTTCACTACGAGCGTTCGAGCGTACGAGAACTCGAATTAGCCCGGCGTAATTCGTCCAATAGAAACTGAGAATTCAATATCACTAGCACGAGATCCCACGCCGTCCAAAATTACTGGTAAATGAAATTCCCATACGCATGGAATGCTTTTTTCCAAGCATGCAATTCAGATTGGCGTGCCACTGCGTAAGTATCCGCTTTTCCATTGAGATGCAACTGAGGTTCGGAACTGTGAGTGTCGATTTAATCTGAGACTACAGCTTAACCATATATCTTTTTAATAGGGACGAAAGTCTCTTTTTCTAAGTTGGATTTCAATCTATACTGCTAATATTTCTCTGTAAGGAACATATTTTGTACAGTGAAGGAAAAGAACAAAATGGGAAATTATATATAATTTTAACAATGAAAAGCAAGAAAGTATGATATGGACCCCTCTCATATCAAATAGGCACGAGTGTTTATAAAAGATTCCATTCTGGTGCAGAGCTTTTTGAATTACTGTAGTTTCTTGAGAGATGGTGGAAAATGGAATATGCTCAGTACATCAAACAAACAGCATCATACATTTTATTAATACACATTTTTTCTATTATATTTATAGAATTCTATATCTTCTAAATTATAGAAGTGGATATTGGTATATACGATTGTAACATCGATACCGAAGACCGTCTCCATGAAAGTTGGCACTCTTATGTTTTTTCACCGAGAAGGTTCATGTTCTATTAAATCTGTTGTAACTTCACTACATAGCGCTGTAGAACAAAACTAAATATTTACGTCAAATGCAACCCATTCGGCAGGGTTTTGAATCTACATCGTTAAATAACTCTTAAAGAATGCATTTTAGGGCCTTCAAAACTAAAATTGTGAGGCCGAAGGCCTCAAAGAAACGTTTCTCATATCGTAACCAACACAATGAGCTTTTCTCGAACATACTATTACATTTTTGCTGGTCCGACGCTTCCCGATATTACCTCACCTGCTCAGAGATGTGCAGAATCTGAAAGTCAATGTGAATGAGAAGGACAGAGATCGATAGAGACAGAGAGGGACATGGTGAGGGAGAAAGAGAATGAGAAGGGGTGATGGGAGGGGAAAGAGGGAGATGAAGGGCAGAAAAACATCTGACGGGTTTTTCTAGTAATTTCTAATAATGTTTTTTTCTTCTTGCAGGTGAGTATCAAAGCAACGATAAGCTGCAAGGTGTTGGTGAGTAAACTCACCTTTCCTGATCCTAGCGTGTTAAACTAAAGTTCATGGCCAGTATTAGGCCATCTTCAAGAAAAGATGTGAAATATTCAGTATGCTTTTAGTTTCCATATTTCTTGTAAAGTTCACGGTTAATTAACGATTGGAATGCAACACTCACTTCTTGTCATTCAATAATATGTACCCGGATTATTAGCAAGTTCCAAGATCGCCAATAACAAAGTTACAAAGAATCCTACATATTCCTGGAAAAGTTTTGTTCTTTAATAAGTATTACTTAGCTGAGTGTCAGCTAAAAGAAATGCAGCACTTTTCAGTACTTTCGAGGATTTCTGTGAGTGAGTACGTGTGTATTTAGAGTATTCGGGCCCGTCTACTACTTCGATCATTAGTGCCCTAACTGTTCCGAGATTCTGCGTTGATAAACACATCATTTACGGTTTTGGTTTTTTCTCTCTCTTGAGGAATTAGCCCCAGCGCGCCACTGCTACAGCCGGGCCAAACTCTAACTCCTGGCTGATTACTGGCATGTGCAGTAATGTGCAGCCTGTGCATGTGTAGCGCGCGTGTGTGTGTGTGTACGTGGAGAATACAAGAATGTCATGAGTAGTCCATGTTCCGCTTGTTAAGGTACGGCACCAGAATTCGCCTGGTATTGATTGGAGAAACCGATCAGAGCTGTCGATCGATAGAATTCTGTTTCAGACAGTGGCTAAATTTGACTTTGCTAATCTAGCTGGTGGTTTGACTCAGCTTGGCACTTCTTGTAGATGTGCATAAATCATTTACAATGTTACTTGCATTGAACTGGAATACACTGACAATATTAAAGATCTCTACAATGTATTTCTTTTTAGAGATTCCAATTAAATTATGAAAGTTAAAGATATTTTTCCAAAACAACCTTAGTCCAAAATGTGAGATTTTGAAATACTAAACCTGTTGCTAGAACTTGAGATCGTCCATTTGCGGACTGTATTGTTGTGAACAAAATCAGCTCCTGACCAACCCCGCTATTAATTCCGAACGTTTGAATGATTTTGATAAAATAACCATAGTACAGAGTCTTTGTTTGGTAAAAGAATCATAGTCCTTTAAATGTAAGTTTTCTATGTAATTTTTTCTCAAGCACAGCTTATCTCAATCTGCAACAGATCATGTTTGTTTTGTGTATGTGGTTATTCTGCATAACCAGTATTTTTGTCTTGGAAGTTTGGTGATATTGTATAACCTGTATACGTCCTATACGTCCTTTGTGTTGTGAATCTGAGCGAGCAAGGCAGAAAGAAACAGCTAAGAAATGCATTATACGTCAGATCTAGCAAGAACAGAATGGAAGACGTTAGCCATAGAAAGATAGAAAATAAGATGTAGTAAGAGCAAAGTAGGTTAACCCTCCGCTACCAACGTGGAGTCCCTGGGACTCCTCAGACTTCGCGAAACTTCGAATACGTGCATGTATGTTTTTTTTATAACATTCAGTCTTGTACCTTTTCCTATATAGTTTTAAGTAATGGTTCGCGAAGTTACTGTTGTAGAATGCTTTTCAGGGAAATTATCAGCCATTA